>OX451346.1:61229410-61496347 GCA_949629155.1 Myopa testacea
TGGCAGAGGAATAGAGGTGGATTGAGGGAAGGAGGTGGGCGTCTTAAAGCGGTGGGCGTGTTACTATGCAGCTACCATTTTTTATACTCGAACATTGATTTTTTTCTTTTGTTTTCTTTCTCTTAAAAAAGCATGTTTACTTGCAATTTTAATGTAATGAATTACTTATGACATTTTCGATGCAATGATTGTGTGCAGATGCTTCAATGATGCGTTGATGTTTCTTTTCTTTTCTAAATGAATCGCTAATAAATTCTGAGTGCGTTTTTTACCTTAACGTCAACACGGTGGAGACGGCGTGGTACATTTTTTGATTGGGGCGTGGCGACTGACTGATTGATTGACTGATTGATTGATTTGACGAAATTAACGAGAGTTCATTAGCAACAAAGCAACAAGTTGTGGTTGTTGTTGTATTTGAGTGTCAATTTTGCATAAAAATTCAATAGTTAATTTAAATATTAATTTTATGCTTGACTTTAATATAAATTTAATACGTAAATATGGAAAATAACTCAGTTGCTAAAGTGTACTTAATTTAAGCTAAGAACAGAGCTGATGATGTAACAACAACAACAATATAATCAGCCGAAAATCCATCGCAGACCGCAAACGATGACCTCAAAACTCGATGTTTTCGGCTGCGATGCTATCGAGTTACACTGCAGATGCGCTGCTTCTCGGGAAGTCGGGGGAGCAGAGCAGCGGCAGTGAAGCGGCAGAGAAGCGGCAGTGGAGCAGTTAAGAGATTGAAACCGAAACCAAACCGATTCAAGCTCGAAATCTACTTTAATTAATGAGATGCAGCTAAATTTTAGCGCCAGACATTTTTTTATGTACTCTGATGAAACTTTAACAGCTTTCATTATTAGAAAAATTGTAAACATTTTTTTCAAGCCGAATTCAATGGAAAAATTTCAATGGCAACGTTTGAAAGTAATTTGAAATTTATTCTAGATTTAAACTAAACAAAAATGAAGACTTGCTGCATTTCTATCTCTCAGAATATTGCGCAATATTTAAATGGAAGTTCTGCTTCTTCTTCTTTTTTTACCGCAAAATGATGGCTCAATTTGGCTAAAAGCTTGTAATATGCCAGAGATAACTTATTTTGCCGCATCACTCGCATCGTTCAGCTCCCCCACACTTCCACCCACCCTCCCCTCCTCCCCCCACTCTTTCATCATCGTTTTCTTTCTTTTTATCCTCACTTTCTTTCATTTCTGCCCGCTTTAAAAGCAATCTCGAGCGCGTATTTTTATTGATTGCTATAAAGAAGCGTTCTAAGAAAAGAAACCCTCCACTTACTGAGCCTCTCGCCCGCTACACCTCCAACCTCCTTCTCTCTCCTTCCCTTCCTCTCCCCCGCTTCTTTTCTTCAGGATCCCTGCAATCGCTGGCTTTCTACACACACACACACGAAAACCAGGATTCATTGCTTTCTTCGTTGGATTGGAATTCGTAGAACGGCAATAACTATAACAACAACAACAAAGACCTCTCCTCGTTGCGTTGTCCGTCGTAAAGTATTCAAAACGGTATTGAAATCAAATTATTTCCGATGCCACGCTTAATTTTCTCAACTTTTCTATTCTAATCCATGTCGATTGGGGGACTGCTGAAAATTGGGGCTTTTCTTGGGTTTTGTTACTATTTTTAATCCTTTTTTCTCTACTACTTTTTTCTCTAGTACATTTTGGCACTACTATTTTTGACACTACTTTTTTACATTGCATTTTTACACCCTTTTCTAAGCCTCCTCTTTACTACTTCTTGCTCGTAACTTTCTTCCCTTGCTACTAACACTCTTTTACTACTATTTGCGGCACTTCTTTACTTTCTGGTGGTTTTTTATTATAATTTCCGCTTTTTATATTATTTTCATCACTTCTTCATTCATTACATACTTCAACCACGCTTAAGATAGCGCCGACTTAAAACTAAATCTTAATTTAAATGTCTAAACTAAAGTTAAGTAAAATAATGTTAGGTAACTAAGGAGTGAGTCACCCCACCCGCGCCCCCCACTTGGCCCCCTCCTCACCTGTCTGGTTGTGCTGCTGATCCCGAAGCCGGCTTCAGGCTTCGAAAAGCTTTCAGCCACTTTGTTTTCATCGATGGAGCACTCGCTACGGAGAGCTTTCGGTCGCCGCGCGGGGAACCTGGATCAGCTTTGCTCACGAACAACTCCTTCTGCAAGAAGAAGAAGAAAAAACAAGCCATTAGTAATGAGGAAAAACTTTTAAAATAAACGAGCGAAGATAAATTATCATAGAAGCGAGCGGTGAAAATGGAGGCAGCGTTATCATCGACCCCCCCACCGACGACAGCCCTTCCATCGGTTGGTTGCTCCAACCTCGGAACTAATTTAAAAACACTCAATCAAGAGCTAAACTACAACTAAGTTTATAACTCAGTTTTTAACTAATTTTGTTACTAGTTTTTTAACTAATTTGTTATTTAATATTAAAAAATCAAGTGATTATTTAAGCAGCAGGGTTTATTTTATGTATATTTTATGTGTATATATGTAAAAAATACGGATATTAATAACAATCATACGTCGTGTGGTACCATAATCATTATATTGTACCTAAAGTGAATCAAAGATGTATTCTACACCTTCAGAGTACCATTATAATGACAAAGGATTGGTTAAGATCTTCATTTTTAGCTTCAATTATATCCACAAGACGCATGGTTAAAAAGTTACAAGCTTCTGAATTCGTATTATAACAATCATACGTCCTGTGGTCCCAGTTTCCTCATGGGTATATTATAAAAACCATCTCTGAACTACTAACAAATTCAAAACTAATTAATAATCGATTATGGGGATAGCGAAAAAGGTTCCCTTTTTAAGTACTTCAACTACTTTAAATATCGTGTATTAAAATAACTCTACGGATTTGAATCACGTACGTACTTAACTCTTACATCTGTGTGTGTGTGTGTGTGTGTGTGTGTGTGTGTTTATGTGCGCGTTTCTGTGTGTGTGCGGTTGGTGCCTGCAACTGCTACTAACTGCATAAAATAATAATAATGATTTCATTAAACTTGGTAGTCAGTTTGCGCCAACTGCTAAAATATACCCACAAAAATGCAATTAAATACACACTGACGTGGAAATGAGATAGAATATAATATGAACACTGACAACAACAACAACAACGACGACGACGTTTTCTAAACAGGTGACAACTCGGTCATGTTGCTGGTTTTCGGCAAAAGTACCAAAAAAAAAAATCATTAGAGTTGGACAGTTTGCGACACATGTTGCGGGTTGTGTATATCCTCCATCTCTCTCACTCCCTCTGTCTCTTTCTCTCATATGCTTCATAGAGGACCCGTTATAATTTATTCAGCTAACATGTTGTGGTTGTTTTTTATTTCTTTTCTACATCAAACGATTCAACCACCGAAAAAATGTGCACATGACACACGAGAGAAGGGATGTTAAAGAACCGTTATGAGTATGCGATAAAGTAGTAGTCTCGAAGAGTTGTTGTTGTCTTTGTATCCTGCACATTTTTTGGAATTGAAATAAAAAGCTACCACTGAAAATTAACGAGAAAATGGCACCAAAAAAAGGCACAAACTGCAAATCCAATTCAGGGTGGTTGTTGTTGTGATTGCTGTTATTGTTGTTGCTGTTGTAGTTGTTTACTATAATCTCGTTGTTGTTGTTGTTAAGTCGAAAGAAATCGCTTTTAGAATCACGAAGTTTAGCCAGTTAAGTGACAAGAATGGCAGATTAGTCGGGTAGTCGGCTTTGTCCTTGTGGTGGGTGGAAGAGGAAAAGGAAGGGGGGAAAAGAGGAGGTCGAAAATAAGTGTCACGGGTAGGGGGAAAACAGAGAAGTGGGGAGAAAATTCAACGAGCGGATTTGAGTCGACTTTCGCAATAAATCGTCCATCGTCTGTCATCAGCTGAGGTTGTGGCTGTGGTTTAAAGCTGTAACATGTTCCACGTGTGTCACAAGTGACGTGGACTAAGCATCAAGTGGAGTTAATTAAATGAAGCTTCGAAGAGGGAGCAAGAGAGAGAGAGAGAGACAGAGAGAGAGAGAGAGAGAGAGAGAAGCTTCGACAGTGTGAAGAGTTGAGATGAAGTAAGAAATGACGATTGTTAATAAAAGAAATGCGAAAATATTTCTGCAACATCAACGAGTAACGATAATAAAAACAAAAGATATAAAAGATTCTAAAGAATAACTAAAATAAACACGAAGAAAATAAAGAAGAATATTTCGAAAAATTAAGAAAAAATCGCCGAAAATAGATTAAAAAGGTGACCAGTTTGCGGGAACTCAATTAAAATTGTATTCAGTGTAGAATTTTGCCAAAACCGAGAAAAGGAGGGAGAGAGAGAGAGTGCGAGAGAGAGAGAGAGAGAGGAAGGAAGAGGAAGAGCGACAACGAAATTGAGACCGAGTTTCAACCACGTTAAATTTTTAATGAATGTCTAAATTTGTTATGTGACTCAGTTTCAGTGATCATGACGTCCATGATGATGTTCATGTTGATGATCATAATGTTGTTGTTGTTGCTGTTGGTAGTGATAACAGTTGTTGTAGCGTTTTCGTGCCCCAAATTTTCATGAAATGCAAATCCAAAGAATAACGTTTATGAGTGGGTTAGACAATAATTTCTTTGTGTGTGTGTGTATGGGTGTGTGTGTGTGTGTGTGCGTTCCACATTTAAACATAGTCTACCCCACTCTTTACCCGTAGATATACCGTTAAATCCACTGGTTTTCCTCATCGTGCGGGTGCGATAATCCACCGTCGATGGGCGGATTTTGTAATCTCTGTTCTCCTTCCGTTCCTTTTTTTGCATTTTGTTCTGCTGTATTTTTTTTGCATTTCAAATTCATTCATTTCAATATTTCAAGTGATGGCCTGGCCGAATGAAACCGCGTGAATGAAGAAGCTTCACACAAGATAGTAGAAAAACATATTTAAATGGTGACGTTATATGAGAGGAAGCGTGAGTATGAGTGAGTGAGAGAGAAAGAAGGAGAGAAGGAGGGGGAGAGCTGCTTGGGGTGATACAGTCTGAGATACTGTGTGAAATTATGTTTAAATGTGTGTGTGTGTGTGTTTGTGTTTTTGTGCTTTAATGAGTTCAAAATGAGTTCTCACAATATTTTCAGAGACTACTGTGACTTCTGGTTTTCCTGTCTGTCAGTCTGTCTGTCTGTTTGTTTATCTCTCTGACAGTTCTGTCTGTCTGTCTGATTGCTTGTCTCTTGGTTTTTTTCAATACTTGGTTTAATATTGAAATGATTCTTGATGATCCGTCTTTTAGACCGCTTTTTAGATATATATTTTGGATGATTTCCTCTTTATACCTCTTTTTTTTTCTCTTTGCTTTATTATCTGGGTTTTCAACACTTTCGTCTTTTATTAACTCTTTTTTATTTACTTTCTTGTTGCTTTTAGTATTGATTGCTTTGATGATTTTCATTTGATTACGTTTACAGCACGTTAATCAGCCCGTTGATCAGCCGTAATTTCTTAAATTCTTGTAATCCTCCGGAGACTTCTTTAAACAGAGAAAAAGAAGAGAAACCAGGAAAAAATTATGAACACTTTTGAGACAATTCTTCGGTGCACCGCGTCGTATGATTAACAAGTAATTAAAAATTATTCCCAACGTTGGCAATAAATATGTTGCTCTACTTTCTGGAAAATAAGAACAGCAACAACAATAACAACAACAACTACAATAATAACTGGTTCGCTCTCTAATGCAAACAGCTTCAGCATAATTTTTGCAGTTTTACAGCGAGGACACCGCATCGAAGCAGCAGACGAGCGGCATCGACTTCTCACCCTGCTGCACGGCATCCGCATCCGCTGGCAGACAAACAGACGGACAGACAGACAGAAAGAAAGGCAGTCAGGCAGACAGACAGACATGCGGGAAGATAGAAGAACATGCGGTGAGACCCTCTGAGATACTCGAAAAGCTTTCGACATGCACTCAGCGCAAATAATTAATGCATGCTTTTAGGCGCAGCAGCTGCATCGATTTGCAGGGCGTCGACTTCAAATTGTGCAGATAATAAAAAAAATAGAGCGACGATTTATGAGCAAAAAAAAACCAAGTTTTGCGATATTAAAAATAATGTGAAGAAGAAGAGAACAACAGAGAAATTAGAGAAGAGAGGAGAGGAGAGGAGAGGAGAGGAGAGGAGAGAAGAGGAGAGGAGGGAAACATAGAGAGTCCCAAAAGGATTGGGACGAAAACAAAATACAACAACAACAAATTAATGCTGCTTATTTATACTACTTCTGAAAACCAAACAAACAACAAAACCACAAACACGAATAACTGTAAACAACTACGATACTCAGAGAGCACACCATAGTAACAACAACAACAGCAACAACCACAGACTACATTCAACATTTCGCTGGCTCACTTTAAAGTGTTTCTCTCAGCGAATTGAATCGCGTTGTAGATCAGGATGAATTTTAATTTTCCGCTTTGCTTTCGGTGAAGAATCAGCATCAGCGCACCAGAGACCCACCACCACCACCATCGCCATCACCAGCGCCAGCACCGGCAGCTGCTCCACCGACAGAAAACACCACAACCGCCACCAACAACGATGATGGAATTCAATGCATTCGTTTGTAGAATCCACAAAACAATTGATCAAACAATTGTTGTTGTTGTATTACTATTGTTACTCCTCTTCTTCTTCCTCTCTTTCTTCTTCTTCTATTTACTCGTTCTATTACAATCATTTTTATTGGTTGAATTTACAAATGTTTTTGAGTTGTTGTTGGTTGTTGGTTTCTTTCTGCTTGTTGTTTTTGTGGTTATTGTTGCTATTTCTACTTTGTACATTGTAGTGGAAGTGTTGTTACCGTTATTTTTGTTGTTGTTATTGGTATTATTATCATTTCTCGTCTCAAATGCTCCCCTCTGTAATGATCTCAGATGCTTTATTTTGTCAAAGAGAGGGTGATGGCTCAAGATTATTGTTATTTTTGTTGTTGTTTTTGTTATTCCTTTAATTATTACTATTATACTCTTAGCAAAGTTTTCAAGAATCAACAAAATGAAACAATGCAAAAGCGGTGAGTGCGAAAGAGAGACGAAGAGTGATACATAAAATAAATAAGAATTCAAAACAAACACAGAATAGAAACTCATTCAATAAGAATGAATATTGAAATTATGTAAAAAAGAATGAAAATAATGCTCTCGCTCTCTATTTATTGGCTTTCTTCTTTCATTCTCCTTCTCTCTTGCTTTCTTTCAATTGATGGACCATCGATAAAATACTCTGCAACCTTTCAAGCTACTCCATGAGCAATAATAACAACAACAAGCAGAACAACAACAATAACAACAATGAAAACAAGAGAGGAAGAAGAAGAGGACGAACAACAACAACAATGTTGACATCGGCTTAAGAAGCCAACGCAATAAACGTCAAAAGCAAAGCCTGCAGCTGAAGTCGAATGAGGATATCAAAATATTGAGAAAAAAACCAGAATAAAAGCAGAAAACAATACAATTTATAGAAATGAGAGTGAAAATAACAACAACGACAACAACAACAGCAACAACAACAACTATAATAATAATAAAAACACCAGAGGGCACTAAAAACAAATAACGGTGCAAATTTAATGGTTTTCAGTTTTCTCAGTCGGCTGGCTTGTTTTTTTATGTTTGTTGGTGTTCGTGTTGTTGGTGTTGTTGTTGTTGTTGTTAGTGTTGTTGTTGACTCAGGTCGATTTATGGTCTTTGAAAATTGAACTGAAGGTTAATAAAAGACGACAACAACAACAACACCGGAATCAACACTAAAGCAACAACAAAAGCAGCAGTAAAAGAAAACTAGGTTAAGAGTTGACAATAAAACGTTACTGCTGCTGCTAATGATGATGTTGGTGACGATTACAATGATGATGTTGATGATGATGACGAAGATGTTGAATGTTGTGTTGAATGGATGTCTATGGCTCTATCGATGTTGAAACTTTGAAAAATGCAAGCAAGAAAAAAATAGACCATCTTTTTTTCCCAATTAAATGATGATGAAGTGGCAACGATGGTAATAATGGTGGTAATAATGATGATATTGATGACTGCGATGATGATTGTGTTGATGTTTATAGTGATGTTGCTAATGATGTTGAGGAAGATGATGTTTATACTGATGTTGATAACAATTTTGATGCTGATGTTGCTGTTGATGTTTATAGTGAAATGATGATGACTATGATTAAGATTCATCTGCTGATGATGATGATGACAATATTGGCTCAAGTGACGATACTCATATTTTAGGTGATGATGAAGTTCTCTCGCAGAGTGGTTATGAGGCTGGATGAAGCTTGAAGGAGGGTGCTGCTTCAATGGTAACTCGGTAACTTAATGGCTACAACCTTCAGTGGTTCTTCAGTGCTTTCTTTCAGGACTTTTTTACTACTTCACAATCACAAATAAAAGAAACGAGTACCACGAGAGCACAACGAGTACTCGTCATTGTGGGTTTTTTACAATGTTGATGGATTCAATGTGACTGCTTTCAACGACAACATAATAATAGCAACATGTTTGTTTTTGATTGTTGTTTGTTTTTATTGTTGTTCGCTGTTGTTGTTGTTGTTCTTCTGACTTTTATTACTCTCTCTCTCTCTCTCTCTCTCTCTCTCTCTCTCTCTTTCTCTCTCTCTCTCTCTCTTGACTCTTAACGACTCGGCAACAAATTAGTTGTTGATGGCGTGCTTCTGCAGCAACAAATGTGTCAGCAGCAATGATTGAGAGTTGTTGTTTATTATTGTTGTTTATTGTTGTTGCTTATTGTTGTTGTTGTTGTTACTGTTATTGTGCAGAATATTCAAGCATCAAGGACAGTGTATTGGTACGAAGATGAATGAATGAGTTGCGTGATTGTAAAAATGAATAATTGCCCTTATGAGTCACATATGACTCATCGACTTGCTAATGTCTATCATACATATATTCGATTTTTTCTCACAAAAACTCGTACATTGAATTGAGTTCATTCTTTTCTATGATTTGCATATTTTTTTAAATATTTCTAATAATTTTTATCGTGTTTTCATGATGTTTTCATGTCTTGTGTTTTATTTTTTACCTTTTTTCGTTCTCTTCTAAATATCGAGAGTTTCAGCTTCTGTTTTTCCACTTTTTATTTTTTTCCTCTCTTTTCTTCTCTTCTTTTACTCAATCCTTTTTTTATTCAAGCCCTGTAGCATGGTTTTCAATGAGTTCTCATTAAATGAAAGGGTTAAAAAGGACTCAAAGACTCATCACTCTGCTCCAAAAGAGTCATCGTACTAAAGAGCATAGCGAAGGGGCGCGGGAGGGGGGTCGGGTTGGGGAGGAAAGGCGTACAGAGTGATTTTTATTGTGTGTGAGTACAATAAATTTACACAGCCTCAAGCTTTGTTTGCAGATTCAGATTGATGACGGCTCCTTAACTCGTGACTCATGACTCCTGAGACAGTGAAGCGATGCAAAGATGGGAGGGAGGGACGGGGGAGGGGGGTTGCTTGAAGGGGCAACTATGGTAATTATGAGGGTTCATATAGAGTAGTGTATTTGTACCTGTTGCCAGAGAGCAGAGCATACAACAGAATTTCTGATTACTTAAAATTGCTGATTACAGTGAAGTCGAGTGCGGTGAAGAGGGAAACAACAACAACAACAACAACAACAACAACAACAGGAGAACAACCACAAGTCAGCCACCACACGAAATACAAGCAACCTTTTAATGTCGCCGATTATGTAACTTTTTTTAACAGCTGGCGACTTGGATATAAAGCAAGAGTGAGAGAGAGCGAGTGAGAGAGGGATGGCAGGAGCCCCACTTTCATTACAGTTATTTAAGAATAGTACAAACTCTTTAAGAAGAATGAAAGAACGTCGTCGCTAAGAAACGCATTTAAAACAACAACAACAATAATAATAATAACAGTAACTACTACAGAGACAACAACAACCATTGAAAGAACAACAACAACAACAACTAAAAGCATTTAAATCTGGTTCTGGAACGAGTTGTTAATTCGACGTCATCAACCTCGATCGCTGAGTCTGAGATTCCTTCGTTCCTTCCCTCTCTTTTCCACTGTCTGTGTCACTGCCTCTCCCTCTCTTTCGGTCTTTCGGTATTCAGCTCTCCCTGTGTCCCTCCCTGCTTCCAGCAGAATGTTCGCTTACACGAATTAATCTCTGTTTGCTGTCATCCGAGTCGACGCTGCTGCTGCCGACGCTGCTTCGGTCGGCGTTGCTGCTGCCGCTGTTAAGATTCTCATCCCATTCGTCTTGCTGTTTGAGCGCATCGAGTACTCTCTTCATTGTTGTTGTTGTAGTCTTACTTTCGTTGTTGTTGTCTTACTTTCATTGTTGTTGTTTTCATTGTTGTTGTTGCTAAATAAAGTACATTCATGTGGAAAAGAGTGCATATCATTGTTGGGACGAGTAACGGTTGTTACGTGTGGTTGTTGTTGTCTTCGTTTTTCGCTGCTGCTATACTTATTATTATTGTTATTATCAACATCATCATTATTGTTGTTACAGTTATCCTTGTCTACCATTCTTAAGTGTTTCTTTATTTGTGGAAAATATTTTTGCTCAAAGTACTTATCGTTTGTTCGTGGCTCAAGTTTCGCATTAAGTACGGTGCATCGCAACGGCAAAAGAAGCTTAAAAAGAAGAAGAAGAATAAAAGGAAGAAGAAGAAGAAGAGGAGGAGAGAGAGGAGGAGTCGCCGGCAAAGAAAAATACTTCTTGTGGATTTGCATTTCTTTTCTTTTTCTAATGAAAAATTCACATCGCAATATTTTATGCTAAAAAATGTTCAGGATGAAAATTTTGAGTTTATATAAAAACTTGACAACTTGAGGACTTGAAGAGCTGCAAATTTAATTGAATACTTGAAAATATACAACCGAGTACTTGAAAAAAGAAAGAAATTGAAAAATTGTAAAGATTATACAATAAATTAAATTTTATGTACTGAAGATTTCCTTTGGATAATGAATTAAACAAAATATAATCGTAAAAGAGATAAGAAATCATCTGGAAAATAAAATAAAGTAACAAGTTTTTAAATTTTTCCGTTGAAGAAAATGCCGTTAAAATAGTTGAAAAACTGCAAGAAAAAAGAACAAAAAATCTCAACAGAATGAACGCAAAAATCGGGGTCAATTTAATTGCAGTCGCGTTCCACTCTGAGCACAGTTCGCTTTATTTAATCCTTTTAAATGCACTTTTTAACTGTTGCATTAAAAGATTGGAAAAAACACACCAAGAAGAAGAAGAAAAGCAACAACAAAAATCGACGAGAGGCATTCCAACGCGATTAACTCATCAACGTCGTGGTTGATCGGCTGACGGCGCAGTGAAGCGACAGCAGCAGAGCGGAGGAGAGCAGAGCAGAGGGAGAGACTCACAATCATAACAGTAACGACATAAGCAACAACAACAACCACCACAACAAGAGTAAAAGCATGAATAACAACAACAACAACAGGAGAGCTGAGTTGAGTTGAGTTGAGTTTAACAACAACAACACGAAAAAATCATAACTGAATATAATACAGTTAAAATATATGCAACAACAAGAATGTGAGCAAGAACAACAACAACAAAAGCGAGGAAGCAGGGGAAGAAGGGGAAGTGTGGGGTGTTTGTTGTCTGTAACGTGCGATTTTTTGTTAAATGCAATCACATCTCTGAAACGTAAATCGGATGAGCTGCTTATTTTACAAGAGCGTTCAGTGGAATTATAAGCATGTGACACACACACACACACACTCATATCCAGTTTATACTCATTTCATTCATGTTCATCTGTCATTCAGTCACTCGCTGACTTTTGCAATTCACACAAAAAAGAGTGGAGAAAAGGGGAAAAAATCGTATTACAATTTTTTAAGTGCTCCAATTTTTCACTCATTCACTCGCTGTTCACTGCATTTATTCAGTGATGGCTGACGGCTTTTTTAGTCTTCTTCTTCTTCTGGTTCTTGTTGTTGTCAACAATTTTGTTGTAGTTTTCGTTGTTGTTGTTCGATTGCTGGTGCTGGCGGTCGCTTGTTGTTGTTGTAAATTTGTGTAGTATTCATTTCACTTAAAAACAGCCGCATCGAAAGTTTTAAACAAGCCATCGTCCGAAGTTTCAGTTACACAAGCGTAGCACGAACACACACACATACATACATACACTCATACACTCAGCCATACACACACACACCCATACACACACAAACATGTATGCATACACTCTTGTGTACTCAGTTTTATAAGCAACAACATGAGTACTCAACTTTAACAACTTCCTTGTCCCTCTCTGTCTCTCTCTCTTCTCTCTCTCTCCTCCGCCCTCCTCCCCTCCTTCCTTTGAACCTTTATTAATCATATACAATAAATTGTGAAAACTTGAACTCGTTACACAACAACGACGTATCTTTGGACATGTTTTAACAACATTTTTATTATGTGCTTCATGTTAAATTTGTTGTTATTGTTGCCATTGTATGGGTGTGTGTTTGTGTGTGTGTGTGCTCATGTGTGTATCCTTGAGTGTCGGCTGCAACACGAAAGCCAACTCAACCAAGAGGATGTTAAAACAACAATAAAACATTTTATTATTATTTTAATGAGATATTGAGATTATTTTCAACATTGTCACTCTCCATTCATGCTTGGAGAACCACGAGATGATAACCTGTAGTCTGAAAAAGTTTCATTTTTTATTCAACTTTCAATGAATTCATAAAAATTATCTTCCACTCCAACGAGAACTCATTTCTTTCGATGTGATTCACTGTCATTTTAACTGCTCTTCTCTCTCTCTCTCTCTCTCTCTCTCTCTCCCTCTCTCTCTCTCCCTCTCTCTCTCTCTCTCTCCCTCATCCTCCCTCCATGAGAATAAAAGACTCTCCGCTCCGTTCAACGCATTTTAATGCAGTTTAATTGGCATCACGTAACTTCGTCTGCAGACGCAATTAAAACCACTCGCTCATGATTTTAATTACAGCGCTTAACGACCTCGATAATAATTTAATGTTCTCTACAAAAACCCGGTGCTATGACACGCCCCTGCTACGCCTACTTTTTGGAGAAGCTGCTCAACGACGCTCGAGTGGATTCTCTCGATTCTGGCAACATTTCAAACATGATTAAAGTTCATGAATGAAATCAGCTACTTTTTTAAAAGCTTCTCATTTTTAACGGTTTTCATTGATTTTTGATTTATATTTTTTTTCTAAATTTTAAATAAGTTGTCTTTATTTGTTTTTTGGAATAGTAAACAAAACAACAACAACAACAATTACAACATCATTCGGTTTTCATGAACAAGTTTAAAACTTAAGAAGCCAAAAAAAAAACGTCCTCGTTTTTGGATACTCCTTGAAAATTTAGAGAACCGTGTAGCAGCGAATCCCGAGTGGTCAAGATGAAGAAGAAGAAGAGGAGGAGGAAAGAAGAGGAAGAAGAATCATCATCCTGAGATGCTTCTCTGTTTCGAAACTTTTTCCAGTTCGGTTGACTTCAAGAGCGGCACCGGAAACGCGTTTCACACTCGCAAGGACACGAAGGAGGGGGACGGGGGAGCGTGGGGGTGTTATTCTCTATGGTGGTGTGTGCGTGTGTGTGTCTAGTAACATGTGTCTGTGGTAATGAGACACGATGATTACGGCGATAATGACGATAACAAGGATGATGATCATGTTGTCCTTCTTCGCTCAAGTAGCTGGGGGTTCTTCGGCCCCCCGCAGGCGCCTGCAACACATCCAGCATCCGCCATGCCGCTTATAGTCACTTGTATGTGTTGTCACCATCTTCTCTCTCTTCCTCTCCCTCTTCCCCTACTCACCCTCTCTTCGCTTCCTTCTTATTTTCAATGGAGTAACTTTTTTGCTCTGCTTCGTTTCTTTTTTCCTTTGAATTTGTTTTTTCTTTTTACAAAATTCTTTCTCACAAAGTTTTTTAAGGACGATTTAACGGACGAGTTCTCTCCTTCTCTCTCCTTCTGTCTCCCTCTATCTCTCTCTCGCTGTCTCTGTCTCTCACCCTCTCTTGCTCTTTATTTTTCATTGCTTCGATTTGCTGCTCGAGTCTTTCAATTCAATTTGAATGGATTTCAAGTTGGATGGCTGACTCGTGACATGCTGCAGATTTCCACAGTTTTGCATGACAGCACATCGAACACGATAGAGTGAGTGTCACTCACACGCACACACACACTCTTAAATACACGCACACTCTCACACAATCGTACAGAGACACCCGCAGGTACTCGTTTTTAATGCGTTCGAATGCACATTTTATGCGTTCCCTCGTTTTTTATTGCAACTCATTCTTTGCAATCAATTCTGCTCCATTTCTGCTTCTTCTTCTTCTACTTGTTCTTCTACTTACTCTTCTTCTTGTTCGTGTCTTTCCCACTCGACATCAATTTTCACTGATTTTTTATACTTTCTCGTTTTTTGTGCTTTAAATTTTTAGTGTTTATTTAAGTAGAAAAAAATTTGAATACTTCCCTGCATCAAATTGAATTCCAACCTCGCATGTAACCTGCTTGTGTATGTGAAGGAGGATCTCTGAGTGTGTGTATGTGTGTGTGACTGCTTTGGAATTCCCATTATTTATCTAAAAATTTAATTTGATTCACTTTCTGCATTTCGAGATTCTCTTCAAAGAACATGCAGAAAATGTCCATGAAAATATTTATTCTGAACTTAAGTAGATCTGTTAAAAAAATAGCTCCGAGTTCTGGTTCCAATAACTAGTTACACGAACTGGTTCCTGATCACACTTCACAAAATAAAAATTCAAAGAAACTTAAATACAATATAATAAAATATCGTTTACACTTTCTTCTTATTTTTTTTTTTCTTATTATTGTTTTCTTCTTTTTCTATTTTTCTCTTCTTCTTAGTTTTCTTCTTCTCCCTCCTCCGCCTCGTCTTCTTCGTTTTCTTTTTCTTGTTCTATAAACTTAAACATTTATTCATCTGCCTCTGCTGCTACTCTGCTGCTCTCAAAGTCACGCTTTCCGAACACAAATCAACTCGTCCTCTCTCGCCAAGCCTTTGCTAGTCTGACCAGCCACGCCCACAGCCTCCGCCCACTGACTTCACAGTCAAAAACCGAAATTCTAACACTTGTTAACTATGCAGAAACTTTGCTCAAGTTTTCGGTTTCCGGTTCCGTCTTTAGTGGCAAGGTACACAGATAAAAACACACCGACACACACACAAATATCTTATGTGTATGTATATATATGTGTATATATGTATACATGCTTATATATATACTTAAAGATAGGAGAGAGCAAAAACCGCTCTTGCAACTTTTCTGCTTCATTTCAGTTCCTTAATCAGCAAAATATGACTTCTTCTTGACTCTACTTCTTAGTTTTTCTTCCCTATTCATCAAGTATCAGTATCCTCCCCGGTTCCACCCCTCCTCCTCACCCCCTGCTCAGATGGCAGTCCCCGAAGACTTCCAAATTTTGTTGAACTCTTTCAAAGTCACTCAGTCAGCTTTTTTTATGGAATCTTCATTTAAGGGGCTCTTTTTTCGCCCCTTTTCTGCCACCATCCTTGAGTTGTTTTTCTTTTTCTTTCACTCTTCGCTCTCTTTCTCTCTCTGACACTCCTCTCTTTCGTTCTTCCCTCCGGTGATGCCCAAAATTAGTTCGAATCACATTCAAATTTCCGTTGTACGAATTACATTGCTTTGTTGTTGTTATTGTTACTTTCCGCCATCTTCTTCTTAGTCGTTTCTCTTCTTCTTCCTTTTATTCTTTTTTCTCTTTCTTTCTTTATTTACTTGACTAACGAGAGTTTTGCTGCTGTTTTTGGTTATTTGGAGAAATTTAAATGTTTAAAGCTTGGAAAGTTTTCGCACTCTTTCAGCAGAAGCAAAAGAAGAAAAACATGCAGAGGAAGAGAAGTAAGAAGAATGGAAGTAAGAAGAAAAACAAGAAACGTATGCGTGGTAAAAAAGAGAGTATAAGAAAAACAGTTAAACTAAATAAAAGTGGAGAAAACGTTTCCGTTTCCGTTTCTTATTCATGGAATATTTTATGCAGAATTCGTTTGGGTTTCGTTTTTTTCTGTTTTTATTGCCGATTTTTAAGATAACGGCTTTTCTTGTACTTCTGCTTCTTCTCGTTTATTATCCTGCTTCTTCTTGTTTATTCTCCTACTTCTTCTTCTTCCTGTATGAAACACTCTTTTCATTGATTGAATTAAAATAAATCAAATAGATTGTTGTTAATGTTGATTTTGGTTTGCTTTTAACGAGATTGAAATTTAATTGAAATACTATTTAAGTAATTTAATTTGAATCTCATCATTGGATGGTCGATACTGAACACAATCTCTATCCTCCTCTTATCCTGCATATCCTACTATACACTTCCTTCTGTCTCCCTCACTCTTTGCACATTTTTTCTCTCTCTTCCTCTCTGAATTTCAATCAATTAAGAAGCAAAATTGAACGAAATTATTGACTCGAGTGACACGATTTACGAAGAGCAACATTAATTAAATCTGCCACAAACACACACACTCTCATAATCATCATACATACATTTATGTATATAGTCAGACGTACACATGGATTTCTTCTCGATGATTTTTCTTCCTTTTTTCGATATTATTTCGTATCTGTTTCTCGAATTCGTTTTAGAAAAACGATCGATCAGTTAAAATAATAAGAATAGCAACAACAACAACAGTCATTTCAAGCAACCATAAAGAAGAACAAGCAAAGGAAGACATCGAAATAACATCATCGACAATAAAAGCATCTAAAAACAGAGTAACTTTAAAAGAAAAAACAAATAACAGCCACAAACTACAACAAAGAAGGTAAAAACGAACACCTACAACAACAACTATCAACCACCAGCGACATGATGGTCCTCCGTCCATCTCCAACTCGTCCCCATTCCAAATCCATGGCGTAAAAACGTGTTTCCGCATCCGTTTGTGGAGATGTGAAGCAAAAGCGCTCAATTGTCGTTGTTGGCTTTTTTATTTAACTGCTACAACAGCAACAACAACAATAACAATATTGTTAAAAAAACAACAAGAAGAACAACAAAAACAATGTCTACATTTTGCGGAAGTAGCAGCAACCGGAAGAGGTTTTCAAACACCATCAACAACGCGTTTAGTTTAAAGCTTAGTTTAATCCAAGCTGAGAGACAGGACACAAAAAAACGAAAGAAGGAGAGAAAAAAGAAATGAAAAAACTATTCTAAAAAAAAACAAGCAAGTACGAGTGAAGCGGGAGAGAGTGAGAGAGAGGAGAACATCCTCACAGACGGATGTAAAACAAAAGGATTTGCAAAAGAATAAAGAAACAGATTTGAACAGACGTTAAAGCAGACGATAAAGCAGACGATAAAATGTTGAAATAAAGAAAGAATTAAAAACAAAAACGAAAATAAGAAAGAATAAAATGACAAAAAACAGAGAAAAAGGATTAAAAACCAAACCAAACAAAGATTAAAAAAGACACAAAAAGTGTTCATAAAGAAGTCCTAAAAAATATTACAAAACCAATAAAAAAGGACTAAAAATAAGAATTAAAAAGACTAAAAAAGGACACATGGTTTTCTAAGGATTTTCTTCTCTTCGAATGCGTCTTCATAAAATGTATCCACGGTTTTTAGCGTTGATTCTGTATCCAGAATAAATGACCAAGTCTACACTCATCGCCGCTCCATAGAATTAAATTCCCAGACAGATATAAATACAGATGCAGACAAGGATACGAACAGAGAGACAGCAAGAGATAAGAACAGAGGCACAGCCACAGACACGAAGAGAAACACAGACACAGATACAAACATAACTACAGACAGAGATAAAAATGTTCGTTTTTCCGAAGCAGAGACAAAGGATGCGCGAGGAATGCGCTCGATGATCTCTGGCACAGAAGTTCACATTTATCACTGTCCAGATTCATCTTCGAGGATGGGATAAAAATTAGTGTCAGCTCCGAACAGCGGCAAAAAAGACAAGACGATGCTTCGAGGTTAAGCTTTGAGGACATCTGATGCAAATAGATGGGAAGGGAGTGAAAGCAACAACAAAAAACCAACGAGACATACATTCAAACATTCTCTATTCTCAGTTCTACATTTGGGATGTAAGAAGAACAAGAAAACGAAGGAAAAAGCGAAGAAAAAGGAGACGAAAAAGAAAACGAAGACGAATGAATCAACTTTCTTGTAGATTCTATTTTATTTTCATTTCTTTTGTTTTACTTTTATTTATTATCTTCTTCTTTAACTTATTTATTCTTTATTTTATTTTATTTTTGGTTCTTTTGTTCTGATTTATTTTATTTGATGTTATTTTATTTTGCTTAAAATGAATTCTGAGAAAATAAATGTTTTTAAAGTCAACGAAGCAAAAAACTTTATGATAAAAACTACACACAAGCGTATGAAATCAAAGGTTCGTACACGGGTGTATGTGTGCATGTGTGTATATGTGTATGTGTGTTTGTGTGTATATGTTGGTGTGTGTTTTTGTCTCGGGCGGAAATGCTTTTTCATGTCATGCATTGCTTTTTGTTGTTGTTTTTCCCACTCAACGACTTTCGCAGAGTCTTCCGGTTGACAAGGAACCAAAACGTTGAGTGTTGTGGGCGTGGAGAGGATGTGGGCGATGGCGATGGCAAGGACGTCGTCGAGGGGAGGCGGACGAAGCGGAAACTAACTCTTATTATGAGCAAATTATTTGCTTGCACATGATTATGTTGAGTAACGTGAAACACTTTTAATACCTGTTAATAAAAAAGTTGACTCAATGGAGTGCCTTTTGAATGCAGCAGCAGGGAAAAAACCACTGCACATGAAATGGTCACAAAAAAGGTGGAGTAGAGGAGGGTGAAGAGGAGAGGAGAAGAGAAGAGAAGAGAAGAGGTATGAAAATATTTGCACTCTCGCTCAGTGTTTGCAGTTGTTTTAATCAAGAGATGAGTGAACAAAAAACAGTGAAGAGAAAAAAGAAACCCAACAAAAAAACCAAAATAAAAAGTGTTCATAAACGATACTCATTTGAAAAGATTTTTGTTTGTTCTTTCGTGAAAAATGTCTCAATTAAAAAAATGAGCAATTTAAAAAAATGAACGATGCATATTTTATGCATGAAAAGAGGCAGAAAAACCAATCAAGCCGGAAGTGGGACAAAAGAGAGAGAGAGGGTTAGAGAATGAAATCAACTCTGATGCAAAGCTAAAAAAATTGTTATTATTACTAGTATTATTATGATTATTTAACCAATTAATTAACAACTAATTGAAATAATTTATTTATTTATACTACAAAATAAGAAAGCAGCAACAGTTGCTGCTGGGATTATGAAAAACTACAACTCTGATTAATTGCATTTGTGTGTGAGTGTGGGAGGCACCCTGTATCAGCTGCATGCATATTTTAATCACTGTAAAATATGCAAATTAAACCTGGACGGAAAAAAGAAACAAAAACAACAAAACATGAGCCACAACCTCAGCACGAAGACCAACACCAGCAACAAAACCAACAACAAAACCAGCAACAAAACCAGCAACCACACTAGCAACAACACCAGCAGCAACACTAGCAACGAAACCAACAACAACACCAGTAAAACAACAACGACGTCGCGGGCGGCATCAACGCGGCACACACGCGGCAAATCTGTAGCATTCGCTGCGCGGTTTTCATTTGTTTCATTTCATTTCATTTCTCTCATGAATTTTGCGGGTGTTTCTGCTGAGGTTTGATAACCAGCAATTTTTTATTGTTGTTGTTATTGGGGTTGCCCTTTCTCTCTGTTTCTCTTGTTTTTGTTTCAGGTTTCTTTTTTTATGCTTCTCTGTTGCAGTTGAAATGAATAGCTTTTTGCCACGACCTCGACCAATGTTAGTTATTTTTTTTTTGTGAGTACTCTGTCTCTCTCTCTCTCTCTCTCTCTCTCTCTCTCTCACCCTCTCTCTCTCACTCTCTCTGCCTCTCTTCTGTCCTTCCCTCGGGACCAGAGACCTGAAGCTACTCTCGTACAACTGATAAGCGAATAATTCAAAAAATAAACGAAACATTTGAAGCTTCGTGGCGTTAAAAAATCCCTCGGGTAAAAAAACTGTTTGTTTTGTACTGTTTTTATTATTATCAGCATTGTTATTATTATTAATATTGTTATTTTTATTACATTTATTGTTATTCTTAATTTGTTGTTAAATTTAAGCTGTTTAAAATTAATGTTTTTTTAACAAAAACCTTCCTCGAAAACCTTTCATTTTGATTTTTCTTTTCTTACAAACAACGAGAGTGATTCTGAATCTTTTCTATAAAGCATTCTTTTCGCCTGCTGCTTTTCTTCTTCTTTCTTTCTTCTCTCCTACTCTCTCTCTCTCTCTCTCTTATCGTCCTTTTCCTTCCCATCATAAGTTTGCATACAATTTCTATGAACCGTTTTGCTGCAGGGTTTTTTATCTGTTTTTAAGAGTTTCCCCAGTTTTTTATTTCTGTTTCGATTTCTCACTTGATTTATAGCTGTTTCCATCTATCAATTTTCCGAGTTTCCCCGGAATAAAGAACTGCAATAAAATCGTTTTTACTTCGAATCGAAAACCTTTTGTTGCCAGAGGGTAATTTTTTTTTTTTATCATACAAAATATAAAAGAATAAATTTAATATATAGTAGATATATTATATGTATGAAAAATTTGGATAGTCAATTTTTGCTTGATTTTTCAAACTTAAATCAATTTTAAACAAAAGATTTTTGGCATAAATGTTGCTCATGTTTTTTAATAAAAAAATTTACATTCTTTTCGTGCTCTTAAAGAAACCGTCGTTGTTCTCTTTCTGGTTGTTGTTGTTGCTCTCGCTGGTAGTTTTTGTGGTTTCTTTACTGGCAAATTTTTGGATGTAAAATTTGTGTCCCGGAAAAATTCAGGGAAAAACTAATCTATGTCTGTGTTTGTTTTCTTTTGTTTCGTGTTCTTTTTTCTTCTTTTTTTGGCATCCATGAATACTTTTTATCTGTTTATAAATTTGCTGAGTGCAAATTTGTACTCAGTTGTTGTCCTGTGTTGTTGTTGTTGTTGTTGTTGTTGTTGCTTATCTGACAAGTTGGCTGGATGTCAGATTGTCCGCTCGACTTCCGTGTGCATCCTCTCGGGAATCTCTTCGTTGTGTTCTTCTTCTCCTCTTCTCGCTCCAAATGACTGTGGTTTATGTTTCACTGATTATTAGTGTCACTCTGTTACTCTCTCTCTCTCTCTCTCTCTTTGTCCCTCTCTCGTTGCAAGTTTAATAAAATTCCACTCACCTGGCAACCTAACAACAGTGTAATTTTTATACAAATTTTTACGTAACGTAATTCTTTCGAAGAGGCTAGCAAAAAGGTCTCTTCTTCTTCTTCTTCTCCTTCTTCTTTTTCTGTGTACAAGAAACACGACGACGACGGCTTTCGGGTTGGTTGCTGGCTGGTTTTCGGCTGTGGTTAAACGCAGCCAAAAAGTATGCAATGAAAATTTTTGCTAACACACGTCTTCAGCCAACCACCGCATGTTTTGTGTGCTCCAGTTGTTGTTTTTGTTGTAAATAGTTTTAAATCTTATAACGCACAGTTAGAGCGAAGGGATCGAGGAGGCGCTGGAAGGAGGGTGGAAAAGAGAGGGTCACAGTGGGCAAAAGAAGCAGCAGCTCTAAGTTATGCTTACTTTTTGCCGCTAAAAAACGATGCCATAAAAAGTTTAACTTTAGAGGAGTGTGTGAGAGCGAGAGAGAGAGAGAGAGAGAGAGAGAGAGAGAGAGGGGGGGGGGGGAGAGGGAGAGAGTGGTTTTATATGCATACGTGTGTGTGTGCCTGTATTTGAATGCGTGGCATCACGTCTTGAAAACGTTTTCGAAATTTCGGTGCTCCAAGAAAATGCAGAAAATTTACTCGATTCATTTAAACGATGACAACAACGAATTGATTTCCAAACAAGTTTTATTTAAATTAACATTAAACAATAAAAATTCCGAACAAATGTTTAAAAGTGTGAGTTTTAGTTTAAAACCTTTTCTAAGAAATGTTTTAAAAAAATCATTCAAGAAACTGATGCTGGAGAATTAATGAAGCTGAGAAACGCTTATGAAAGCTACAAATTATGTGAGAGTGTGAAAGAGAAAGAGACTTAATGAAAGAGAGAGAGAGTATCATGATTCATTACTCTTCTTAAGAGAAGCTTATCAAGAAAAATAATAAATTTTCTATCTAAAAGTGGTGTCGATTTCTTCAAAGAACATTTCTACAGACAATTCAAGTAGCGTGCAATGGGCGTGTCCCTCCTCAGTCCGCTGTCACCCCGTTTCGCTGAGTGGACAAAAAAAAAGCTGAGTGGTTTTTCTGAACTTCCTTCTCTTTGCATCTCACTGAAGACCAGATACTCTTCCGAATCCTTGACTCCCTCACCGCCGTAATTTTATCCTGATCCTGATGGTTTCCATCCTTCTCTCTCTTCTCCCTCTTTCCTCCTCCGTGCCGCCATTTACATTCCTTCATTCTCTCTCAAAGACAGACCACATTAAAAACGTCTGTCGTCTTTCCTTTTCTCCCTCTCTTCTCCCTTCCTTTCCAGGTTCTTTTTTATTCCTTACACTCAATCCTTCTCGAATTTCTTCCTGTCTCAAGGATATCCAATGGATTTCGTATTCCTTTCTGCTGCGCTCGTTAAGAAACTTTTACTTAACGATTCCGCGCGATTCGATCCGATTCTCTCTTCCGATTGTTTGAGATGAGTTTCCTCTCGTGTCTCCTTTCAAAGGCACCCTCTGACGTCATCGAATTGCTTCATAAACGGCTCGTTATAATATTCGTTAAACGGCTCACATTTCGTTAAATTGACAGCTTTTATAACGGTTTCAATTACAATTTATATGGTGATGATGAAGGAGAGGATGAGTGGGAGGATGGAGTGTTGGGAAGAGGGAAAGAAGGGAAGATAAGAGCGATATTCTTATTATTTTTATTATTATTGTTGTAAACCCTTCATTCTCGAGTTCATGCTGAATGACGCTGATGTTTGACTTCTACGACATGAATGATGACGAACTCGACATTTGAGCTGCTTGCATGACAAGCAAAGAAATCAAAAACATCTACAACAACAACAAAAAATGAAAACAACTCGGAAAAACTGCTCAATAACGGAACGAAAAACAGGGCCGGTATTTTTTTTTGTTCATTTCGATTGCTTTTATTAGACTTTGTAGAGAGTTTTTTCCATGATGCTGGCTCATTCACAGTCTCATCGAGAAGCTTGTCTGCTGTACTCGCTTTTTTATTCTTCTTCTTCTTCTCTTTCCGCTTCTGTCTGAACTCTCGAAAGTACTCGGAACCACTCGAAAACTTGTTGTTTGCGGATATTTCATTGTTTGCAAAGGAACAACATCGGAATCTGCATCTGAATCTGAGTTTCATTCTGATTCTCGTCGTGTTTGTTGTTTTCTGATTTCGATTTCGATTCTGATTCCGATTCCTGCTCGAGATGAGTCGTGGTCTGTTCCTGATTCTGGACATAACGGAATTCGAAGTCACAGCGAAGGGACGAACATGTTTTTAGCCAAAGTTTTGTTCACTAACGTCAACAGATGCGTACGTGCGTAATATGCATGGTCAATGAAGGGGAGGGAGGGAAGGAAGGAAGGAAGGGAAGGGAGGGAAGGGGAAAGAAGTGTAGAACAGACACTTGACACCTACGAAGCAGATTGCGTGTAGAAAGAACAACAACAACAACAGCAACATCGTCATCATTCCTAATTTTGATATCTTCGATAAAATTTTCAAAGGAATGGAAACGACGATTTAATTATAATGTAAATTAATTGTTGTAGTAGTTGTAGTTGTTGTTGTTGCTGTCGTTGTTGTCGTTAGTTTAAGTATTCCTTTTATTGCGTTCATATACACGTGTGTGTGTGTGTGTGTGTCTGTGTGTGTGTGTTTAAGTGTCACAAAGTAAATAGCAAAATGTCATTAAATAGATTGCTTATTAAATGACTTTTGTTGTCAACCTCATCATCACATTCATCATCATCAAAGTCATCATCTCCATGTCATTACGAACAACAGCAGTAGGAGCACAACACCACCAAAACAACAACAACAACAACATCACCAGTAAAATACCATTAAAGAAAATTGTAGCCTTTTGCTGCTTGATTGTATTTCCTTGTCTCCCTCTCTTCTCTCTTCTCTATCCTTCTATACTCTACATGCTCTTTATACTTCAAAGAATCACGAGTTCAAAGAAGAAAATTGAATTTGTCGGGCCTTTTGTAGTCCACAACAAAGCCGTCCTTCCGGTCAATCATTTTTATTTGTACATCAATCAATATAATCAATCAATTAACCTGTGTGCAGCTCCTCTTTTGAGGCCTTCTTTCAGAGCCCTTTTTTAATGCTCTCCATTCGTTTTTCGTACTCAAAACGTATATTATTTGTGTTCATAGATTTCAAAACTTACCTGAAATAAAATAGAGAAAAATATAGATTGTATTTCTATAACGAATATTATTATTAATATTAAATAAACTATTCATGTAGTATATAGTATAAGATACACTAATTTAACCATTATATTTATATACTATATACTCATAAGTTTCTACGTTTAATAAATAAACTATTTTTAGTATTTATTTATGAAGAAAGAGGATTGAAAAAAAAGAATAACAAATAGAATTATGTTCCACTAAATACGTGAGTTCTTTCAGCTAAAATAAAATTGGAAATATTAAAGATATAAATACAATTCTTTTCGCATTTAAAAGAGAATTCCTTGGCATTATATAATGAGAGGTAAATTCATTCTTACAGATAACATGAGTTCCTCAAAACACGATTTTTATTTATAAAACCTGAGCTCAAATTAAGAAATTTTTCTACGAAATTCCAAAACGATTTTCGGAACAAAAAAAAATTCTAAAATCGATCAAAACTTTCTACAACATTTCTTCTCCCAAAAAATAGTAAAATTCTTAGTTTTAAGATAAAATAATTAAGTCATTTCTCAAACTAATCACATCTCTGCTGTTATTTGCAGTTTACTTTGCTGATAATTCTGTGTTGACAAAATGATGTTTACAGTTATTACTCTTGTGGTATTAGTATTGGTAGAGGCGGCTCTGTTTTGGGGTTGGGGAGGGGGGTCTACATATGGACCAGCTGATCCATCTGCAGAGACAAAGCAACAAACTGATGCTTTGAAAGCGTGGTCTTATTTACTCAAAAGATTTCTTGGCAACGATGAATACACACAAAAGGAAACACACACACACACACACGAGCACAGAAATAGGACACCAACAGGAATACGTATACATGTGCATGGTCGTGGATATGGCACAGGTACACACTCTACCACACGCACACGTACGCACTTATACCGTTGTATGTGTGTAGTTGTATGTATACAAGCAAACATACTACTTTGTTGTTGTTGTTGCTGTTGTTGTTCCTGTTTCTGTTGTTGTTGTTGTTGCTGTTACATTAGATCTTTTATACCTAGTTTATACTCTGCTTAAATGTGCAACTTAGTCTAAAATCCTTATCAACAACGAATGCAATTAATTCAACGAAGCCGATTATGAAGCATTTACATAATATGCATACATTATATATACACATATACACCAATACACACATACTAACTCACTCACACATACATACACAACACCCAACACATGCTTCGTTGAGTCTTAATTGCGTTTGGACGATGCAACGCTTGCGTTGAAATCAAGTATCACCTGGTCACTCTATTTTCACTACAATTCGCATTAAAGAGAGAGAGTGAGAGAAAGCGAGAGAGAGAGAGAGAGAGTGAGCAAACAGAAACCGAGAGAGAGAGAGAGGGAGAGGATGATTGTGTATGTGTGCTTAGTTAATTAATTGATCACTCACACGCATGAATGAATAAATGAAAATTAATGTGCTTTCATTTTAGGTCAGGTTTGCCTAACTTTGAGCTCTTTGCACTGAAAGCCGATGGATGGAATGAAAGCCGATGTTGATACGAAGCTGAGCCGAATACGCAACACATTCACGAACGACGAACGAGTTGTTTAAAACAATAAATAAATCATATGACGAATGGTGATGATACGATTATCATAATAAATTATAAAAAATATCAATTAAGGAAGAAATCCGAAGAATAAAATAGGAAATAAATAAAGAGTGCCGTAAATAAAACAAAATAATAAAAACGAAATGCCAACAAATTTAAACGAAAGAAGTTAAATTAAAGTTTCCGATCATAACTTATAATTGAATTGTAATTAAGGGGAAAATGGATAACTTTCGATATGAATGGATTTCTAAAAGGTGTGAAAATACGAACGCAGAACTTTTTGAATTTCGATGCGAACTTTTTTTTGGTGTGAGTCAAAATTTGTCCTGGATTTTTTGCAGTTGCTGTTGTTGTTGTTGTTGTCGACTAGCAACAGCAGCTGAAGTTGTTAACATCACGATCACGAAATGCAACACGTTTACAGCTGCGAATGGATTTTGAATGAACAAACTTTCGGGTGCTTAAAATGTTGTGTGTTTGCGACAAAGTTTTTTGTGCGCAACGAAAACTCACGAGGAATGTTTTTCGAGCGAAACTTCAATGGAATGCAATTTAGCAAAATAAATCAAATCGAACGATGAAAAAGAACGATATGCCTTTCAACTCTTTGGGGTTCTTTTAGGAATGAAAAAAGAACAGAACAATTTTTAAATTTAAGAAAATTTTTAGCGAAACTTCATTATTTAACGAAACTTTAAGGAAGCGTCAAACATTTAACGAAACTTCAAGAATTTAAGAGATTTTTGAAGTATTTAACGAAACTTAAAAATATAATAAAATATCAAAAAATCGTAGTTCACGAAATTTTATAAATTTAACGAACTTTAAACTTTAACTGTACTTCAAATTATCTTGACGAAATATAAAAATTCGAAGATTCTTAAATTTTAACGAAACACTGTGTATTTGTGTGTGTGCGATTAAAGCTCATGTATTTATTATCATTTAAACTGGTTCACATGTAACCACAAGAGATACATACACACGCAAACACACACACACACAGTCTCATAACAGCTAATATAATAATTTCGAAATCTGTACTCGTTCAGTTCACACTCTTTGCTAATCTTGTTTGTTGTTGTTATTAATGTTATTTCTATTGTTATTGTTATTGTTGTTGTTGTTGTTCTTGCTGTTTTTCTTCTTCTTCTTGTTGTTGTTGTTGCTCCTGCAGTCGCTCTCCTTGCTCACCAAGGGTCTCTCAGGGGACCCGGGTAACCCGTTCGGCCGCAAATCTGTTGGCGCAACGCGTTGATGATGAGATCCACAGCTTAACTAAATAAATTTACTGGACTGTAAAACTTTTGTTCGAATGCATGAGAGAGTGTAAGTGTGTATGTGTAAGTGTGTGTATGTGTATGTAGTAGTTAGAGTATGTGATTAAAAGTACGTATATGAGTGTGTTTTCATGTGTTATTTCGGGTTCCTGCTTTTGTAAGGATTGCGTTTTTATGTCAGAGAATATTTTTCATACTTAAGCACAAAAAAACCACTCATAAATAAAGCTTTCAACAGAATGATCCATGAATGGTCTGTTTTTTTCTAATATTTCGTAAGATTAACAGTCACAATGGACAGTAACGACAAACAACGGTACCGAGCTTATGTAATGCAAAGCTTTTGAAAGTTTTCTCCATTCAAAGTTCGTGAATTATTTGTCATTCACTTAAATTTAACTGAATTATCTAAAAAAAGCTTAAAAGATGCACGTTTTTGGGGAGCTTCTTTAAAAAAGTTGCTTCATTTCATTCAAAAAGTTGGTTGATCCACAAGACTTGAATAAAAAACAAAAGACTGGGTTTTCAGTAGCAATAAAGCAACAAATATTTACTGTTATCTTGTTGACGTTATCCTCAACTCCTTGATTTTATGATGCTTCTTGATTTTCTTGCTTCTTCTTGATTTTCTTCTTCTTTGAGCGACTGACTTCCTTTCGAGCTCAACAACTCAACGAAATATTAAAAAGCGAAACTTTTTTAATTTCGAAAACTTTTTAAGAACTTCGCAGGACTTCACAGAATGAGTGCATGTGTATTACTTTTAAACACACACACACATACATACACCCTCAGATCATCAGTCACAAGCAAGCAACACACACACACACACACATATAAAGTTACATACATCATTCGAAGCACGTTGAACAACTTCAGCAAAGCAACTAAAATTTAAGCTGTTTGCTTCAGTATTTATTAAACATAATATTTTTAATACAACACACACACACATCAAGAAGAAGAAGAAGAAGAAGAAGAAGAAGAATTGATCCCAAGTCTTTGCGTTTAACCATCATTAAAAACTTTGAATTCTGCTGCTTCAACGACGACGATTTTAAAATCCGTTTTTTATTAAAAATTCGCGAAGTTTCTGCAAAAATATGGTCAATTTTTTGATGATGTATTTATTTATTATTACAATTTTACGTGAATCATGGTTAATTTTTTATGATTTTGCGTATTCCATTGAGTGTTTTATTACTCATCCTCTTTCTTTCGTCTTTGTTTTCTCTTCTTTTCTTCTTCTTCCTTGTGTTTATCAATTTGTTAGCTTCTGCTTTCAACACTCAAGTTTGTCGAGTGATTTTTTAATTTTTGCCTATAAAATGCCATCTTTTGAAGGACTTCTTTCTTTGTTCTTCAATTTCTCAATGTCACAATTTATTCAGCATTTAATTGACAACTTGAAGCTATTATTATTTGCTTTATTTCTCGAAAGGAACACACAAACAACAACAAATGATGTAAAATAATTCATGAATTCAGAAATGTAAAATAATTCATGTTCAGAATCAATGTTTTTCATATTCAACTCGAGTTGTAAGTGTTTCGAAGGGGGGGGGGGGGGGGGGGGGGAGGGGGCAACCAGGGAAGAAGAGCGAAGAGGGCAGGGACAACTGAAAGTGTTGTCGTTGTTGTTGTTGTTGTTCCTGTTTATTCAGGAACTCAGCTGAGGATTGACAATCATAATCAAAGTCAACTTAAAGCTTGTCTTTTCTGAGAATGAGAAAGAGTGTGCTTTTGTATATAAGCGTGTGTGCGTGTATGTGTATGTGTGTGTATGTGTGTGTATGTGTGTGTATGTGAGTATTTGTGTCTGCGTCCATGTGTTTGTTTATCATTTGTGTAAATATATCAAAATTCAAGTTGACATTCTGTTGACAGTCGCTGGAAGTCAATAAATAAACAGAAAACAACATGAAATAATTCAACACAAAACAATAGAAAACAAATAATAAAACAACAACAATTGTCGTCTATAGAAAGAGAAAAACAGAAATAAAAATGCAGCTGAAGAATAGACTTAGTAACAGACACACACACACTCATACACACACACAGACACATAGACACTACATGTTGTTTGCTTGTTGTATGGATTTGTATTAAAATTTCAGTTTTTTCTCTCTCGTTTCTTCTCCACTCTACAATCGAAAGAGAGTCATTACGATATACAGTATAATTTTGGCATCTACGTTTATAATAAAGATAGATATCTTATCTTATCTTAGAGTAGAATAGAGGAGAGTAGAGAAGAGAAGTCTAGAGTAGAGTACAGTACAGTAGAGTAGAATACAGTAGAGTAGAGTAGAGTAGAGTAGAGTAAAATGGAGTAGAATTAAGTTACACCTGATGTAACTTCATTCACCGCAACACGTTACACAAAATTGGCATATAACTCAAAGTTAGCAAATATAACAACAACAACAACAGGAGCAACTACAACAACGACGATGTCAACATGAAAATAACCATAGCAGCATGGGTAATTCCACCAACAACAACAACAACTCAAAAATAACTCACTGTGAATAAGTGAGAGAAGGAAAGAGAGAGAGAGAGTGAGAGTGAGAGAGACCGAAAGGAAGCCAGAGCAATTAAGCGAGTCCTTCATTATTCCAAATATAATTCTCGGTGTGCGGTTCAGCAGACCAACGGATCCAATTTCGGGTGTTCGGTGCACCAGAAGACGGCAACAGGAACCAAAATATTCAGAGCGAGAAACATTCACAGAGAAGAGTGCGGAGTGCGGAGTGAGCAGAGCGAGAAAAGCGGAGGACCTGTGGGCAACCCGCTACGTGCAGCGTGTAGCGTGTCGCTGTCGATATGAAAGAACCGTTATACAAACAACAACAACAAATAACATAGCAGCAAATTGGTTAAGTGGGTGGGTGGGTGGATGGGTTGGATGTTCGGGTGATGAGAGGTGCGAAGGTGTGACTACGTGTTTTGGTCTGTCCGTCTGAGTGTCTCCATCCACGTGTGTTTCTCGTTGAGTGCAACCAATTTAAAGAACTGCTAAATAAACAGCAGTGCCAACAACAACGCCATCTGCTGCTTAATTCAGTCCCTTGGGCACACGTCAACAGACAAAATATCTTCATTTATCTTTAGTTGACTTTCGTTTTAAAGCTCAAGTATTCTAAAGTTTGTTTAATTTAAATTTCCAAGGTTGTCACTTTTTAGTTTCTGTTCCTGGTTTTTTAAAATTCTGTTTAAAATAACTGTTTAGTTATTAAAGCGATGTTGCTTCTGTCACATTGTCAACTGACAGCTGTCACCTGTCATCTGTTAGCATGAGAAAAGCGCGCAGCTGACACGAAACCCTTTCAATTTATTATGCACCCTTTTCCGTGATTTCTTCCCTCCTTCCGCTTCAATCGTGCGATTTCTTGTTCCTCAACTACTCTCTCTCTCTCTCCATGTTTAAATATTTAATGTGACATGTTAGATGTCAAACATTCAAACTGCAAACGAGATGCAACATCGCGAACTCTCTGCCCTCCTCATCAAGCTCTACTCCTCTCCCTCTCTCGTTCTTAGAAACTTTGAAATAGTTTCTGTTACTATTATTAATTCTATAACAAGTTAAATGAGAAAGATAACGGTTCTCGAAATTCATCTCAAATGAGCAGATTCAAATGAGAGAAAAAGAGAAGAAAGAGAAACAAAAGAGAACAATTAATAAAAACTTAATAAAAATTTAAATTCCGAGCAAATGAAAGAACTTCTTTCGGTGAAAGATAACAAAAAACACACAACTGAAGCTAAATAATCAATAAAAAACAAAATAATCATTGGAATAATTATCAAATTATTATTATAAAAGTTCCCTTAAAATTAAAACTATTTAAGTTTTTATTTATTTATAATTTTTTCTATTTAAATTTTTATTTTTGGATTTTTTCTTTACTCAACTCGACGCAAATTAAATACAAAGCAGTTGAAGGAAACATCGAAGCTCAGTCGAACACGATTCCTTGGTTATTTCTACAGAATGTTATCGAACCATCGACACATCCCTTTTGGTCCTACATGCATACACACGAACACAAATAAACAAACACAAATACACGCAAATACACATACACATACACACACACAGACATCGCACACCAGATGGCAGATTTTGTCGACAGCCACCGAAAAACTAAAACATGAAAATCCACTTCGTTTTAATTGAATTTTCCCAGTTTTATTCTGACGAAAAATGAAATTGAAAGGGACAGAAAGAGACGGGCATAAAAGGAGGCGGAAGAGCGGGGGGCGTAACGGAAAATTTGTGGGGTACAGAGAGAGGTTCAGGGAGGGCAGCTTTATTGTGGTTCAGAAGAATCGTCAACTGGTTCAACTCAACATCGCTTTGATCAAATAAATGACATTGTTTTTGTTTTTGTTTTTTGATATTGCTTCGGATTATATTCGATATACAACCGTATATTTAGATATATATTCGTACATATCGTACATCGAATATAGTACATGGATATATTTTTGTCTTCGAGTACATTTTTTAGAGCACATAATTTTTTAATTAATATTTTCCTAAATCTTAGATTTATAATAAGAACAAAAATATATCTTTGAGGTAGAAAGTGAGACAAGAACAACCACAACAACACCGGCAATAATGAAAATAATAATCACTAGAATAACAGAAATAAGAGAAAAATAAAAAGAAAATAAAAGAAAAATATTTAGAAATATTAGAAAACTCAATTAAGTGGCATTGAAATAAAATAAAAAAACCAAAAAAAGAAGTAACCAGATTGTTTCCATTAAAACATGTTGTCGCTGTCGTTGTCGTTGTCGTTGTTGTTGTTATTGTTGTTGTTGCTCCTCTAACTTCCACGTCATCGATTCACGTTGATAAGGAAAGCTTCGATGCACCGAGTAACGGAAGAGAAACGAAACGAAGCAACAACAACAACCAAGGCAATAACAACAATAACAACATAGAAGCAATTCTAACATCAAAATGTCACTTGAAATGACACACGTCACCACAAAAAAAATAATGAAAGGTGAAAAGTCAGAACAGAAAACAACAACAAAGATCGATTCTGTTTTTGTTTTATCCTTTAGAATCATGTGGGTGACACTTTCAATTACAATTCTTTAAAATTGTGTAAGAAAAATCTTTTGTGAAATATAAAAAAACAGTTTCGATTCTACACAAAAAAAAAGACAAACTTTGTTCTACGGTGACAGTTTTGAGACACTGGTTTGGGATATGAAACGATGTGGATGACATCTCATTGATTGGCACTGAAAGTAGAGAAGTCAGTTTAAATTCAGCTCATGGCATGACTTTTTATTATATCCATGATTCAGGGTGATACCCTCCCCGCCCCCCCACACACCACCCCCCCCCCCTCCGGCGCCATCGCTTATGGTGGGTGACGCTGTGATGTTAGCTCGACTGAATCTTTCATAACGGAACCTTCTTTCAGCGTCAATGTACGGAAATTTGAGCTAAGATCTTTTATATTACAACATTAAAGCGATAAAAACTACAATAGAAAGTATATAAAAGGAATAACAACAACAAAGAAAGAGTGAAAAGAACAACAACATTCACTCTATTCTATTTTAATTGCATGTCAATCACGAGAAGCTCACGTGTCACACAAAACATCACTCTTTCGAAGCTGCCAAATTATTCCAAGTGATCATTTATTTGGTGTCCTGAAGTCGCACCCAGCGCCACACCTGCCATTACAACCAACCCCCACCCCCTCTACCCAATCTACTCCTCCTCCTCCTCAAGCTCCTGCATGACTCACTGCAGCATGACGAAAATCGTCAACTGCTTTTGTTGCTCTTTCCACAAAATTGCAAAGCAACTCGTACAGCAACAGAAGCGACATCAACGCGGCATCACGTTGAATGCATTTTTTATCATTCTGCACGTCGTTTGTCTCGCTCGGAACTCGATGCTGCCTCTGCTCAAGTAACGCACTTTCGGTGACTTCAGGAGTCAAGAACAATGGTGAGTGGATGAGGTGGCTGAAGGGTGGAGGGATGTCAGGGTTCGAGTGAAGCGGCAGGCGGGCGGCAAGAAACGACGACATCCTGAGAGTGGCTTCGATAATACAGTCAATAAAGCTTGCTACCAACAGCAAAAGGAACAACAAAACAGAGACAACAGCGACAACAACAAGGATACCAACAACAACACGGATATCAACAACAACACGGATACCAACAGCAACTGCATCTCATCTCCGTTTGTCGACTGTGATCGTTGGTTGCTCTTAAAATGTGTACCGACATCAATTTCGATGCAGCTTACAACACTCTTTGGTTCACTTCACTTCAGCTGTGTGTGAATGTGTGTGTGTATGTGTGTGTGAATGTGTGCATGTGTGTGCCTTCGGTGATAAATGATGTACCTTATTTTCTCTTTGAGTTCGTATTGTTTCAATGAGCATTTGTAACCAACACCGATATCGGATGTTGTCCCGGATGCGTCACCCACTCAAGCGTAATTAATTTGAAAATCTGTTGAAATCTGTGTCTTTACATTTTAGTTGTTGTTATTGCTTTCAAAGAGAACTAATGATTGTATATAGAAATAAAAGCCTTTTCATTTAAAGGACTTTTAAGTGATGGGTGACATAATTAGCCATGCTATCAGAATGGATGTCATTCGATTAGATCCGAAATTCATAAAAATATTAAAGGTTGTGTTGGTAGTGACCATTTAAACTAAGCAACCATTTAAGAGAGACAAAATTAAAGGTTTCAAGAGCCCAAAGTAATGGATGACATATTCTAACATCCAAGTGAAAAGGGTGACACTCAGTCAAACATAAAATCAGTATTCGTGACAGTGGAAAATTACTGGAAGAATTGTTAAATCTCAAGTATCAAGGTTTCAATATTCAATTCTTAATGAAATCCACTTTTTAATGGATCCACTGAATAGATATTTGTTCCTCTATCTCTCCCTCTTTCTCTCTCTCACACACTCTTTCTCTCTTATATCTTTAGCTATTAATTTGCCATTTTTCACCATTAATCTGCTGTCAGAAAGAAGCTCAAATTAAACGGCAACCAAGCAATTTTCCCGCTGATCCGCTTGTACTGTCCTTTTATCCTTTGACAAGCTATCGGAAACAAGCTAATCGGCAAAGCTTTGTGCTTGAGAAGCAGTAACAACAACAACAACAGCAACACCAACAACAGCAGCAAACAGCAACACCAGCAGCAGCAACAACAACAAAACACGGCAAATAACCATATTTTACAGGAAAAAACATGCTACTGGAAACAACAACAAAAATTGGTTGTCTTTGAAATTCATTCTTTTGTATTTCTTTTTTGTTTTTATTTTTTTTTTTTGTTTTTCTCCCCACTTACTTCTATTTCTTACTTTGTTTCAATTTTTTCCCTTTTTTGTTTCTTTGCTTTTACAGTTTTTTCTTCTTTTCCTCTTCTGATCCACTTTTAATTATCTTGTTTCAAAGACCAACCGCTGAAACAGGAGCAACTTCTCTCTTTCTCTCACTCTCTCTTCCATTCCCTCGGTCTCCCCTGCCCCTCCCCCACACCCCCTCCCATCCATCCCCCTCTCTACTGTTTTCTGCTGTTGCTGCTCAAGTGTTGTTGAGCCTTCAAACTAAAGAAAAAATTAAAACGGAAGCTTAAAACAATAAAAAATTCCAGAATTTGTCAAAAGAATTTTGTTTGCATTTCGTTATCATTTCTTTTCTTATTTTTTGGATACGTTTTTCTTTTTCTTTTCTTTTTTTTTCTCTAAAATATAAAAATAAAATTTTATTTGTTTTCTGCTATTTTTTGGTATTTTTCCCCTATTTTTGTTACTTTTTTAAGTTTTTAATTTTTTTCCTTTTTTAATTTTTATTAAAGATTTTCTTATTCGCTTCACTACTTTTTAAATTTTTATTCGCTTTCTTACTACTTTATTTCCAATTTTGGTTACCCGAAACATGGAGGGGGGGCGGGAGGCGGGGGGAGGAGGATGAAGAAAACGAAGCAGATTCTAAATTTATAAATTAAATAAACTTTGTCTCGTTTTTGACTGACGTTGCAAAAGTTTTGCAACTTTGCGACTTTTTGTTCCTCTTTCCAAGCTGTCAAAATTATTTGAACTTTTTGTGCATTTATTGAAATGCGGACATAAAAAGCAAGAACCGTCATCTTTCGAAAGCAGACGATTCAACACTCCACTGGAAACGTCAAGAAATGAAAAGTTTACTTTTTGTCGATTTCTTTGCTGATGACAGCAGAACGGAAACAGAGCAGAAACAGAATATTTTTTAATTTTTTCAATTTTAAAAACAACATCAGAACAGAAGCATTTTTTGATTGTATTTAAATAACATAGGAAATATTTTTATATGTTTGAGAACAGAGATCCACTGAGCAGAACAGAACAAAGCTAAAATAAAAACCTTTACAGAGTATATAGTGGAAATAAATTATAGCGAGAAAGCAGTAAAAAGAGAGAGAGATAGCAAGAGTACCGTATAGAGAGAGAAAGAGGACAGCCCGGACAGCTTGATACAATTAAAAGGAAATGCTGTAAACTGCTCTCAGTATTGTTGTTGCTCTTATATTCAGGTTGTTGTTGTTGTTATCTTCCGGTTGTTGCCGTGGGTTTCTGGTTTTTATTTTTGTTGTAATTGTTGTTGTTGTTGTTATGCAACACCGTTTGGGTTGCTACGAAGATTTAATTATGGGCAGGAAGTGAAAACTTGAAATAAATAAAAAAATAAGTCTGCTGAGGAGACGGAGACAATGCAAAGGAAGGGGATGGAGAGGGGGGAGGGGGGGGGGAGAAATTATAACAAAATGTATAACTTGTGGCCCGTAGCCAAAAACCTGTAGTTTTTTAATTGCAGTTCAAAATTGTTATTATTTTCTGAATAACATTCACTTTATTCACAACGATTCACCGCAACGTGAATGTTTAAAGATTAAATTATCTTTGAAAGTGTTTCAGAAACTCGTGAAATGATGTTTTTAACCTATTTCAGGTGAATTCGACCTGTATTCCTCTCTTCTTCTTGCAATTTATTGATAGTCAATCGAAACTTGGCAACAGCATTCAATACAATTACAAAAGAGACGACACACACACGTACTTTAATCAGAGGGATAGAGAGAGAAGGACAGAGAGATAAAGAAAGAGAGTGAGGGAGAGAGAGACAGAGAGATAAAGAAAGAGAGTGTGGGAGAGAAAACCAGCTTCATCTGCTTCCTCTTCCTTTTCCTTGCAACTCTGATGTATTTGATCAAGTAAATGAAGAAACTGAAGAGAAAGAAAATTAAAGTGACTATAAAAGTGAAAAATAAGGGCAGAAGATTTATTCTTGTTCTGTATTCTTATCTACTTTTTTCTTCTTCTTCTTCTAGTGTCGACAAAAAACTGTTGAAAAAACAGATGACGGTAAAGAAGCCGAAGAAGAGATACAATCGTGCGATAAATCTTTGTAGAAGTTGTTTTGTTTTTTTTGTTGCTTTAACAATTTTTCAAAAGCTGTTGATAAATTAAATTTAGAACGCGAAGAGAAGGAAGATTATGAAGAAAAAAAGAGATTTAAATCATAAAGAAACATTTTTCTAAAAAAATTGAAGCTGATACAAATTATAAAATTGAAGCTGATACAAATTATAAATAATTTAGAAATAAATAGTTTAAAGGCAATGGTTTAAATTAAGAAGTTAAATAAATTAAACCGATTGAACGAATCGAAAAAATTAAAATCCATTAAAGGATTAGTTAATATAGAATAAAATAAAAAACCTTTCTCTCTTTCCCTCTCTTTTTTTTTTCTTTTGAGATCCTCTCAAAGATTCTCTGTTAATTTTTCTTTGATTCATCTGATTCATTAATCAAGTGATCAGTTTTTCGCTGGCCGTCATTCGTTCTATTAAAAAAATGAGCACTCTTCAGCGCTTCGATCCTTTCAAAATGATTGCAATTAAACTGAAATCATTGAAAATCTTCAAATCTCAGAGATAAATCGAATATCTGGAACATCGAACAATTTAATGAACGACTTGAACTCGAATAAAACTTGAACAACTTCAACAAATCTTTTGTTCTTTGCAATGCTTCAGCATTGTAAATTACATCATTAAAATTAAATTAACGACAGAAACTGAGGATTGTTTTTTGATAAATCCGAACACAAGGAAATTCTCACAGACAAAAAATGGATCTCGTTTTTTTTTTTAAATAGAAGACACAAAAAATTAGAAAGGAAATCATTACAATTGTTTCCCGTTTTCACTATCATGTTCGGAAATCTTGTCACATCTTTGATGATAGTCATGAATTAAACTCTTTTTTTATCCTTATCTATCGCCCTCATTCTCTCTTAGTCCCACTTCCCTCACCTCCACCCCTACCCCGCCACGCCCCTTCTTCTCCGTCTTTTGTCACATCAACTAAACAAATAAAATTTAGCAACAGGTTCATTCAATAAATTATTTAATCCTTCAACTTTAGATACGCAGAAGATAAGGAGAAGAGTTGTAGTGAAAGAAAAGAGGGGAAGAGGGGAAGAGGGAAGGAGTGGTAGAAGAGGAGAAGCAGAAGGAAGATGATATATCGGAAGAAATGCAAATAATCTTGTAAAGAAAAGAGCACTCCTCGTTCATCAAAGAAAATAAAGCAAAAAACAAAACCGGCAGAAAGAGCAACAGAAACAACAACAACAACCATATAAACAACAATAGCAACAACAACAATAACAAAAACAATATCAACAACAACAACCGTTTCAACAGCAATAACAACAACACTTTAAGCACTCATGATGAAGTGTTACGATAGTTCGTGTCGCTCTGTTGCTCGTGTTTTTGTTGTTGTCGTTGTTGTTCTTCCTCTTGTTAGTTGCTGCTGCCGTTATTCTTCCTTTTCTTCCTTTTGTTATTTCATTTGTCTTCTTCCTCTTCTTTTTCTTCTTTTTCTCTCTTATTTCTTGCTTGTTTCGTTGACTCAAAAATTTGTGCTCAATCTGTTGGCATCTCTCTTCGTTTTTATTCTCTCAAGTGGACATCACTTTTATAGCCACAATTGAGTTCATGAACCGGGTCATAAACAACAATAAGAATAGCAACAACAATTGTTACCAACAACTTAAAGAATTTCGAAAGATTTAACTTGGTTTTCTATAGAAACACAAAAGAGGAATAAATATCTGCAAAAATATTCGGATTTTCAAATAGAACTGATATTTCATTCGAGATTTATTTGAAAATTCATTTTAGTGGAAATTGTATTGCTTCTTTTTTAATTTAATGAAAACTTTAATTTGTTGTTTATCAAAAGAATGCAATAAATAAAAAATGAATCTCTAGGTTTTTCCCCCCACATTTTTCCCCAACATAAACAACCCTCATTTGATTAACGATTTCCAAAACACAAAAACAGTGGCAACTCTGGCCGCTTGCGTGTTGAATAATCACGTGTTTTGAATGATTATTAAAATTTTCCACTTCATGGAATGGAGCAGGAGGAAGAAGAGAGGGAGGAGGACAAGAAGAAGAGGAGCCACAGCGGAATGCAGGGTGATGAGGGGAGAGGAAATGATGACTGAAGGGTGGTTTGTAAAAAAACAACAACGACGACGATGACGACGACAAACTTTTTACTTGCTCACTTTTCGTAAAACTTTGATAAATACCGTGGGAATTCCCGTGGACGTTATTACAACAACAACAAATACAACAACAAAACATACAACAACAACAAAAGGTTGAACAACAAATCGATATCTTAATCAACGAAATCGCGTTGAAGAATCTTATTTTTTTGCGTGACTTTATTTTTGTTTCTACATAAATAAGGACAATCAACAGAAATAAATTTAAATCCGACTTCTTTTTTTGGTCTTTACACAATTTAATGACTTTGTGGAGATCTAAAGGACGAAGAAGAAGAAGGAAAATGAGAATAAATAGAAGAAAATCCCATTTAAGTGGTTTTTTAAGGTGTCTGTATTTTTTTTGTATCAACTTGTTTATGATTTGGCTTAAAATTGAATTTAAATAAAATTTTAAAAAAAATGAAAAGCTGCTAAAATCGCATCGTAGAATTTTATAAAAATTAGAGTTTTCAGTTCCTTAATTTTTGGTTCATTCTTCGGAAGCGTTTTCAAGTGGTTTCAAGTTTCTTTGAAGTCAACTCTAACAACTGATTTAATTGTTGTTGTTTTTGTTTTTTTGTTGTTGTGTTTGTTTTTTCGTTCACAATCTCACTCGATTTTAATTCCATCAAAACCTCTTTCGACTGTGAAATCGGTCGCGGCTCATCAGCTCATTAGTTCATCAACTTATCAATTCTTTGGCTCATCAATTCTTTAACCCATCAACTCAACAATTCTTCAGCTCATCAATTCTCCAACCCGTCAAGTTGAGGCTGTGTTAGTGTGTCACACATACATGTAAATAAAACATGTCATGTCACGCGTGAACTTATTTTCACTCACGTTTCTTGTCACTCGTTTTCGGATTTCAAGTTGATGTCTTTTATTATTAGTGTTGTTGCTCTTATTGTTTGTAGGTTTTGTATTTGTTGTTATTGTGGCTACCACTTTTTTATTGGTATGGTTCTCTTTTTGTTTAGCCTTTTAATCCTTGTTTTATGATGTCTTGTCTCCTCTCTTTAATTACTCTCTATATTCTCTATCGTTCTTGTGGTTTATTTTCTGTTCTCTTTGATTTTATTCCCATTTCTATGCCTAAAACCATGCTTTGATTTTTAGTTTTTTTTCTTCGGATTAAAGTTTCAATCAAACAACCAACTCGAATTCTATAATAAGTCTATTTTTTTTATTCACTGACGTTTGTCGTTTGAAGTTGACACGATTGTTGTTGTTGTTGTTGTTGTTATTATTATGTCAACTGTTGGTTTTAGTGTTATCGTTGTTATTGTTGTTGTTGTTATTACTGAGTTTAATTTTCAATTTAATCAAAGCTCTTAATTGAATTATCAGCTGAACACCAGCTGAATAAAAAACTAGAACGAAAAACAAATATTTTGGAACAAACAAAATGAATGCGAATGTGATTGAGTAGGTAAACAAGTGAACTAGTGTGTGTGTGTGTGTGTTAAGTGAGTGTGTGTATATTAGCATATTTGTGTGTACATGTGTGTGCGTTTGTGTGGATTAGATTTAATAGTGACTGATAATTGATTGCATTAACAATTTAGTAACGCATCACAGATAAATGAAGATAATAGAGAATTATTAATTTTTTCTACTGTAATTGATGCTGAATTTCAGATTATTCATTTATTTATTTTAGGGATATTGATAGAAAAACACTCCAGCGTTGAACAAATTAATTAAGCGTCAATCATACGACGTGTTGCACGGACTCAAATTTTAAGTATCAATTTTAATAAATAATCAACTAGTTTATAAACTAATAATTTATCGATGGTTTTCCTTCGACTTTCATATCCTTTTAAGCACGTTGATTCTGGATTTCAACGAATTTTAAAGGATTTCACAGGGTTTTAAAAGATTTCTATTAAATGGTCGCAAAATTCAGGTGTCGTTCGTTAAACGAGAACCAAGATTTATATATTCAACTATATTTTGAATAATAAAATAATTGCTTTTGTGGAAAAAAGCTACCAAAAGAATACTTTGCAAAAAACCGCACTAAATAAAGTCATGAATTTATTTCTAGCAGACTATGAATGAAATTTTACTCCAAAGCAACTGTTTATATTTTCGTTGCTATTTCTTTCCTTCTTTTTATTATATTTTTTGCTTGTTTGGTTTTCCTTTTTTTGTGGTTTTATTTTGTTCTCTATTTTTCTATTTTATCCTGGCAAATTTCTGCAATCAGAGTTCAAAGAAAGCCACACAACGATTTCCGATCGCAATATTTTCGCAGGAATATTTTGTAAATCCTGTTGCTTTATTTTTATTGTTGATGGTTGTTGGTCATGAGTTTATGTGTGTATTGTTTGTGTATTGTTTGTGTATGTGTGCTCTTGTGGGATTGTGTGTGTGTGTGCTTTTGTGGTAGTGAGTATGTGTGTTTTTGTGTAGAATATAAAATTCCAGCGTATTGAAATGCAATTAAATTCTAAGCAACTGCATGAAATCGAAATCGTTTCAAAGAGCACACAATTTTTAAAAAACAGACTGACTTCTTTTGACCTCTTTTAAAATTTGAGGTCAGCAGATGATTGCATTTAAATATTTTTCATATACATAAATAAAAGTCAATATTTTGTTTATGTTTTGAATTTTAGTTATTCTTCTAGTTGGCCTAAAATAATTATAGAGTATGTAAATCTAGTAGATCTTGTTTTATAGATCTGTACTCTATTTACACTATATTTATACACTATATTCACATATATATCTTTCATTTATATACTCTAAACACACATATATACATACATATGTCTATCATATCTTCACAACATAATTACTGTATATCGTAATTATATTTCATTTAAGATACTATATAATTTTACTTCCTTCTATAAACAATTTTCGACCACAATTCAAGGAAGGAGAAGGAATCTACCACAACTCAACCTCAGCTCATGTTCTCAAAAATTGTTTATAGCGGAGTTTTCTTTTTAATTCCATTTCTTAGCGTATTTTCCTGGCTTAAGTGTACTTAACTTAGGAATAGCATAGACACCAAAAAACCAACACAAAGTAATTGAAGCAAAAACGAATCCTTACTTTGACGAACGCCTTTTTGGGCAGGTCGCGTGATGCTGTCGAAGGCGTGCCGCGTTTGTTAGAGCGATTCTTTTTCAAGACGATGACTCGCATCTTCTACGCTTGCAACAACAACTCTTCGAGCGTCAAATTAGGAGCTGCTCACACACACAGCCACACACAATGGCCACAGACCACAAACCACAGAAAAAAAATACCACAAAAACCGAACTCAAGTGATTTGCAGCTATTAATGCGATTAGTAATAGGTTAGTAAGCGGTTAGTAAGCGGTTAGTAAGCGATTGGTAAGCTGTTAGTAAGCGGTTAGTAAGCGATTAAATGCGGTTAGTAAGTGATTAGAATGCGGTTCTTATGCGATTAGAATGCGGCTAGAATACGATTAGAATGCGGCTAGAATACGGTTAGTATGCAGTTTCTATGCAGTTAGTATGCAGTTAGTATGCGGTCCAGTCACTTAACTAGTTACTCTACAACTAGTCTCTATATACAACTAGTTAAGTGATTACGTATGTACACAGTTCTTGCGACAAAAGCTGGTGGTGATGATGATGTTGATGAGTTCGGAAAAAAGCACTAAATTTTGTTGCACTATCGAAATGGTGGCAGGTGTAAATTTAGTAGTAGAAAGAGTAGTGGTAGTACTCAATGCAGTAGTTACTTGTATTAATGTCAAGATTAGTAGTGAGCAGTGGTGAATTATTAATAGTAGTAGAAACAGTACATTTAGTAGTCGATTTTAAAGTAGCGATTTTAGTAGTTTTTTTTGCTATAGTTTTTTTTTCTAACGAATACAGAAGAACGATTTACATTTTTACACTACTTTTGTACACACTAAATATTTATTGAATTTTGTTTAATTTTGCTTCATTAACGCGTGCTTTTTAGTGTAGAAACAGAGGACTAAAAATAGTAGCAATTCTAGTAGTGTTGCTAGTGTTCTTTTTTTTTTTTTGTTTACTTGCTTTCTAACGGTGAAAAGTGATGAAGTCTTTTTAATGATGTATTACTTACGTAGAAATAGAGTTTTTTTTGGATACTTTTTTGGTATTTTATTTATTTCTTCACTTATTTTTTTATGATTTTCTTCTTTGCTTCTGTTTTAAGAATTCTAGTTTGTTTACTCGATTGAAAACACTACGTTTTTGTGACACGAAAGAGATTATAAAATTTATTTACACTAAGTATTATTATTAATTATTTAATCTATTATTTTAACACTTTGTTTTATTTTTTTACAACTTTTTGACTCTTCGAAAGAACTCTTTGCTTATTTTTTATATTTTTTGGAAGAGTATCTTTAAAAGAGTTATAAAAACGATTTTAGAATTGAAGAAAAAAGTGTTGTTTGTAAAGTTTTGGATGTTCCAAAAAAGTTTGTCCAAATCTTGTTGACTGACTGAGGAACGACTCCTCAACAAACTCCTTGAGAGTCTTTTCGCCCCCTCTTCACTCCTCCGTCCTGCTCTTCAACCTTTTTTTCTAGTTTGTCTCCACTTCGTTCACTTCAACTTCCTCGAATTCGTTCAACGATTCTACAAGAACGTCTTCACTTTTCTTATGCTTCTTCCTCGTTTCTTCTTCCTTTTCTTCTTCTTCTTCTTCTTAACAAAATAAATGGCATTCATTCACAAAACTCGTCCGCTTTTTGAATGTGACACTCGAGAGTTTCGCACGTGACTGAATTCAGCAGCTTCTGTGGCATCCTTCCGCAAGCTGCAACGCGTTCAGCTGCAGTCGTTCACTCTGCAAACTCTCTCGAGCTCGCTACTATCGCGCTCTCTCTCTCCCTCTCTTTCCCTCCCTCTCTCTCCCTCTCTTTCCCTCTCTTTCCCTTTCTTCCTCTATCTCCTGGCTAAGCCCAAACACTAGCAACAAAAACTTGACACTTGTCAAATTTTGTTAAACTTGTGTCAAAACCGAAAAAATTACCACTTGAAGTCAGAAGTTGATCCGAGCTGATGGAAAATTTTATGTTAGAGTGTATAAAAGTTTAATAGAATCCTCGAAAATAAAAGTTGATTATATTAAATATGAAATACCACCCAAAAAAGTCACCAAAAAATTCCCGTTTTTCGAAGGTGTAAATATAGAAAAATATTTTGTTATTATTTTCCGATTTATCTTTTTTATTTATCTTTATCTAGTTCTCTCTCTTTCTTTATCTCTCTCTTTATCTCTCTGTGTCTCTTTTTGTGTCAATTACTCTCTGTATCTCTCTTTTTTTTGTTTTTTATGATTTTTATTATTTTTCCACCAACTTTATACTTTGTCTACCTTCGGGCATCACTTCGTGCTTCACGCGTCGTGGTTCTAAATTAACTGAAATCCGCTTCCGTGTTGCACTCGCTTTTCAATGCGTCTCTCGGACCACGTTTGTGATGATTTTATAAGCAGTCCAAATCCATCAACCAGCGAAACAACCTGCAGAGCAAACGACCGATTGATAGACCAACCAACAGACTGACAGAAGAGCCGACCTACAAACGACCGAGCGACCCACTGAACAAGCGACCGAGAGACCGACTGACCAACTAAATTTTGCATGCGAAACTTTTAGCTACGGGCACAAAATCTGCGGCTTCACTTGAGTTCTTTACCGACTTCTATTTGGTTGTTTAACTCGAACTCGACCCCATTCGACGCTGCACTGACAGAAGACCGCGCGAAGGAGAGAATCACTAACTACGACGAGCTACAATTTTGACATGTATGTTGTAAGGGTCCTTCCCCTCCTCCGCCCCCTAAAACAAGACTCACATGCGCACTTAGCGCCGCTGGCGAACTGTCAAAAGACAGCTGTTCGTGGTACCGACTCGCTCTCCGAACCTCGCCTTCGCTCTCTCGCTCTCAACACCGAAGAGCGGAACCCAAATAAAACAGTTGATTGAATTCGATAAACGAAGAATAAAAGGGGCGAGGAGGAGGAAGGGAAGGCAGGGGGAGGGAGAGGCAAGAGGAGGGAGGTGTCTGTAATGGAAGTGACACAATTAATTGTTATTCTTCTATAAATTTTATGTAGGTCATTGGAATTGTGTTTGAAGAAGTTTGAGGTAAAGGAGGTGAAAAGGAGGGAGTGAGATAGATAGACAAGGCGATGGATGGTAAAGGAAGAGCCGAAATAGAGAGGGACAGAGAAGGAGACAATCCGAACATTTGGAAGTGAAGGAAAGGGAAGAGGAAAGGAAAAAACGAAAGGTCAGGACGAAAAGCTTTCTTGTAACACGCAACAAAGCTTTCGTTTTGTAACAAATCAATATTTTTATTGTGAGCAAAACCTGTTGCTTCATTCAGCCATCGTTTGAAGTACCGAAAGCTTTTTTATATTAACAAGCTTAAGAAGCTTTATATAGAAAATCTAGAAGAAACTTTTTAGTACATCTAAATAAAAAACCTTACAATAAAATACAATTCATTAAAGCTTTTAACATTCAGGTTTTCTAGTCTAAAAAGCCTTTAGCACAGTCTCGGAACAGCTTTTACAAGACTGGGTTTGTGTATAAACTAAAACTGAAGTTTATTTGAAAGCAAAACTTTCATGTTTCAGTGTTGGATAAACTGCGAAAAGAAAGAAGTACTAAAAACTACTTGAAATGGGGTTGAATTCGAATATTTTTTGTCGGTAATCAATTTATACGTAATTCATAAGAGATCTTTTTAGATTCTAGAAGAGAATAGAATAGAATATAATCCTAAATATCCACTCTTGACTCACCTGAGCTTTTATCGCTGCCAGATGGATCTGCTTGGCGCGCAAATCGAACTTCTTCATTGACAGATCCTCTTGCATTTCGTTGACTTTGTTGTAAAGTTGGCCCTCGATACCGCGTGCTTGAGTGCGATTTAAAGCGTCCACCGAGTCCTTTAAAACGGTCAAATAAAGAGCAGAAGAGAGTATTATAAGAATCGACTGTTTCCACCCTTTTTTTAACCCACCTGCAGCTGCCTGATTTGTATCTCCAAATCAGTGGCTTCGCGTTTCAATGATTCCATCACCGAGCGCAACGAAAGCGTTGAATGACGATCGAAAACCAACTCATTACGTAAAATCGGCGCCACATCCTGCGAACGAAACAAAAGTAGCAACAAAAGAACAAGAATAAAGCGAACAATGCGAAGATTCAATTAAAAAACTACTCCTAGAAGCAGGCAACGCAACACAGAATGCTGCGTTTCCGGCATCTCACAGCAATTTCACTCACATTGTAATCAGCAGCGTTGTCGGCGGCCGCATCTGCTCCTGGCGGCGGTTGTGGCGGCGCAAACATGCGTCTAGGAACTTTTGGCACATTCGCTGGCAGCGCTAAGATTCGGACGAAGTTCGTCAGATCCTGAGCGGGCGAGACGGTGCTGCACTGGTTGGTTAGGGTGCTGTATCGCTTCGCCTGGTCCGATGCCTGAGAAGAAGGAGGAATGAGAAAAAATGTCACCGTTAAAATGTTTCGGAACAAACATACGAACACTCCTAAAAGTATGCAGCGTACTTTTGTACCAACAGTTTTATTACTTTCCTAATCAATATAAAGCTATTATTATTAATTTTTCTCCATGTTTCTTATTTTTCTTTTGTTTTGTTTTGTGGTCAAAATAATTATCACTTGGCTTAAAATACATAAACACACCGCTACGATAAACACCGCTACGATAAACACGCCTACGATAAACACGCCTACGATAAACACACCTACGATAAATACGCCTACGATAAACATGCTGGCGATAAACATGTTATTAAACCCAGAAAACAAGCCCTAAAAAAGCCCCAAAGTCGCAAGCAACTCCGGCTACAGAGGAAGACCGTAAAAAGCAGTCAATTGAATTCGAGGAGGACGACGATAAGAGCGAAATAGAAGGGCTGATGGAGAAGAGAGTGAGAGGGAAGGAGAGGGAGAAACGAAGAGGGAAAGAGACGAAGAGAGCGGAATGGAGAAATAATAGACGAATAGAAGTTGCAGTGATGACAACATTTTCACATTAAAACATGCAAATTTCAAATTACAAAAGAGAACCCCAAAAACCAAAAACCAACAACAATAAAACGCGAAAAATGCAAGCTACTCGCTTGCAAAAAGGACAAAATTTGCAAAACTGCATTCAATGTTGTCATTGAAAATCGAAGTCATCTAATCACACACACACAGCAACAAGAGCATCACAACACTCATGACACCAGCAACACAATCAACACAATTAACTATTCAATCGAACCCCACCCTCTCCCTCCCTCCCCCTCTCCTTCCTCCGTCCCTCCCACCACGACTTAACCAATCAACCGCTGCTACTACTACAAAGAAAATTAATTCATTTAAATTCTGTCTGAGCGACAGCAACAATTGGTTGTGGCTACTCTTTGTTGTTGTTGTTTTTGTTATAATTGCTGTCGCTGCGTTTTTGACTTTTAAGCCGCTTCATTAATGAGTATGCGTTTGTTATTTTTTTGCTGTTGTTGTTGTTGTTGTTGTACACTAAACTGCTACTCGTTCCGGCAATTAAATCGAATTAAAAATACTCGTAAAACAACATCGATAACAAGGTACCCAAACGAACAACAACAACAACAATATTAGTATGCAAAATCAATGGGATGTGTTTAATTTACATTTCACATCACTCGATTACAGACATCGGATATTCAGAGAGGGGGGAAAAGGAAAAGCAATTCCATCCGATGAACTGAGAGGTCAGCCTCAGATTTTAATTCGATTCCTTAATTATGAATCCTTGAGTTCCAACTACAAACATTTCCCGAATATGTGCTTCGTAAAGCTTTGGCAAATATTCGGGGGAATACTGTAATATATAATATTTTAAGAGAACGTAAAATATTTTTATTATTGATAAACACGAAAAACAGTCTCACAGTTTATCGGGTTTTGTTGTGGTTGTTCTTGTGGTTTTTTCTATAATTTTATAGATAACGGTTAATAGATAAATAACTGTGATGTATGTACTTCAGGATTTATATGCGCGCTTGATAAATGCGCCATAAAAATCAAGGAGTATCACTTTCTCACAACTCTCTCTATCATCGCCCTCTCCCCGCGCACCGAACTCTACCCCGGAACATGCTTCTGCTTCAGAATGAGAACGGATACTTCTCTGGATCGTAGACGTTGTCCATTCGCACTTTATGCCTGGACATTTATTATCGTTTTTCTCGTCGTATAAATTTTATGCTCTCTTACTTACTTAACTACATTTTATCTGCTCTCCGTCTACAGAGGAAAACGTATGCGATCCTGTCAATAACAATGAAAATCCACGGAGCACTGAACAAGTTAGCAGATCAAAAAAAATAGACTACACGCGAGTGGAAGCAAGCTAAACAATACGAAGAAGAACAAGCACGAGTGATTGAAGCACCTCCATCTCAGTCACCTTCCAGCCGAATGACAGCAAAAACTTCACTTAAGAATGACAAAGCGACGGATGCAGACGACTTAAATATCTGTCAACGACAACAAGCTGTCTCTCTGTCGCAATGCAGCACACAAGCACTTAACGGCTGCATGAATGACGGGAAAAACGGCATGAAGATGGTATGAAAGAAGATTTGAAAGGGGAACAGGAGAGCAGCAGAGGGGAAAACCCATTATTGAAAGCACATACGTGCAGAGAGAGAGACCCGCGAGCTTAAATGGTACCGATAAACTACATGAGCGTCCTCGGCACATGGAGGTACATGGGCGCACTTGGACACAACCGCTGTATGCACATGAGCCCTTAGATGGAAACACGTTCGTACACGGGCGCTTGTCACATTCTGTACTCTAATTTTTGACCCATTTACATACGTGGACTCACATACATGTACAGGCTCACGAACATGTACAAAGATGGACGAAGATAGAAGCACATGCGTGCAAATTCACGTATGCTCATGAGCACTTTTTACACTCGTACACGCTACTCTTCTTTCACTTACCTTTGTGGCAATGACATCGGCACCTTGCAATATGGACTCGGCAATAATACTGCAGAGATCAGAGTGTATCTCCTCGAGTTCCTGCATCAGCTGCGGCACCGTCTCGCAGTGGTACATCTCAAGCATGGCGTTGGTGGCATGAAGCTGCTGGACGTACGCGTTGTGTGCGTCGATGTACTCGGTCAGCGATAATTGTGTTGGGTTCTGTCGATGCGCCAGGTAACACTGCTTGTAATCCAGGCGACACTAGAAGGGAGAGAGAGACAGAGAATAGAGGGAATTAGAAGAATATTTCGATTAGGTCGATATTCTAGATTAGACGGGTTTTTTATGGACCACTTTATGGAACTTTTAGTCTTATCGTTATCCATCCTTGACAATCTTACAGAGAGTACAGTTAGACGTCATGGTTCTCTTACCTTCGACAGTTTCTCTTCAGTCTTGGCGATGATGGTCTCGAAAGACTCTCGATGAGTGAATATTTTGCGACTTTGAACTTTACGATGGAACGATTTATCGAGCATCGGTCTTGAAACCTGGAAATGGTATAAAAATAACGGGTTAACGAGTAACGCGGAAAAAATGTGTTAAAAAAACTCATAAGAAAGGATGTTCGTAAGAATTCATACATAAAAATTTAATAATTTTATAGAAGATAACCTTTTAAAACAACATAAAAAAATTTAACATATTTATACATAAAATTTAACAGTAAACCTGTTTTCCTTAAACCCCTACTAAACTTATTTAAACTTTAATTCAGACCAATTTACACTTTATACTACATCTATACTAATATTTACACTAAAAACGGTAAAATTTACACCGTTAATTAGTTGAAATTACTTCATTAAAGATGCAAGAACATTATTGTTCTACTGTTTTTTTTAAGTACACTTTATATATAGTATTTTACAACCTAAAACCATTATGAACATGATATAAAATTGTATCTGTCGTTAAACGGACCATCAAACTCTGAGCCCCCCCCCCCCCCCCATCTGTCCCTGTCAATTCCCTGTCTGCCCACAGGTCGATGCTCCCCTCCCTGCCCTTCACTTCCCTTTCGTGTTCACTCACCTGCCTCGACAACACGCTGGCCACATCGTTGGAAGCCTGCGAATCGGTTTCGACCTCCTGCAGGAATGTTTCCCATGCTTGAAATATGGACAAGTGACATGCAGGTCTGTCAGCCAAGCCACGTGTGCATGTGTGCGGGTGTGCGGCGTTGGTATTCGTGTGTGTGTGTGTGTGTTTGTATGCATGCGAGCGCAAAAGAGGGGGGAGAGAGAGAGAAAAAAAATAAAGGATTCCACAATATGTATGATTAAATATTAAATTCATTGCTCGCTTTCATTCCGTCGTTCTTTTAAGCAGTCTTAATAAATAAATGAAGTAATCAATTAATTTTGCATTCGATATAAGCGTCAATATCTTTTTTTTTTGGGGGCTTTCCTCTTAATTCGCGTCATGTTTCTTTCAGACTCGTTCTTCTTTGTTGTTGTTGTAAATACTTGCCTCTCTTTACGAAGCTCGCTGTTCTTCTTGCGATAGCTCGAGACCAAAGTTTGCAGAGCCGTAGCATGTTCTTCATATAAATGGGAAAGGGTTTCGGTGAAATCGGATACTGTAAAGAGCGAAAAAGAGAGAGAAAGAAAGATAGAGAGTAGAAAAGAGACAGAAAGAAAAGAAAAACGAGAGAATAAATCATTTGAATTCAAATCTATGGAGGTAAAAATATAACATAATTAATTTGTATCACTTAACAAATATTTTATTTTATTTTACTTTATTTTATTCTATTTTTGTTTAATTTTTTATCATATTTTAATTTGTTTTTTATTGGATTTTATATGTGATTCGATTTTATTTTTGTTTCCATTTTCTTTCATATCATTTCATTTTATTTGTTTTCATTTACTATCATTTAATTTTATTTCATTTTATCTTTCACTTCATAAATATATTATTTTACTTAATTTTTCTACATAATTTTAATGATTGTTGGTTGTTTTAGGTTTCTTTATTTACCCTTTATTTCTATTCTTTTGTTGGCATTTCTCATCCTCTAATCGTTTCTTTTCTATCGTTTTTACTCCCTCTGTTGTACATATTTATTGTCGTTTCCAACGAATAAACTAATCAAATAATAAAAATAACAACAACAATAAAAAAATAACGATACTAAGTATCTTATCGTAGGCCATGTCGTTGGTGTTTCCTTTTTTTTTTGTTGTTTTATTTGCTATCTCATTCACTTTACTTCTATGTTTGCCATTCTAATGAAATATTCATGTATTGCATGTGAGCAGAAACACGAATAACGATGGCACCCCACCCTGGTGGCTCCACGGTGACTCCACGGTGGCTCCACAGTGTCTCCCCGCTGGCCCACGCATAACGGTGCGGCGGGTGGGCCGAGCCATGAGGTCTCCCCAGGAATGTACTCATTGTGAATAACAGAGTAGCTAAAAACAAATCAACCTCGCTGGAAACATTCGAGTTGGAGTTCAATTTAAGTGAACGAATTCCCAGCAGGTCGCTTGATTGAGGCAGCCTATCAATATATCAAAAATTTATTGACTGAATGAATACGCATGGAAACTAATATTTTGACGAATATAATGACGATGAAGGAGAGAGCAGGTGGAGAGGAAGAAAAGTCTTTTATTTTATCGAATGTAAGAGAAATGAAGCCGTAAAGAATTATATAAGTAAATAAATACAATTGTATATATAAAAATATTGTATACACTGATATATGGATAATTCAATACCAAAAAATAAATTCGATCGAACATAATCGAAAACTAATTCCAATAACATTGACTTCGTGAAGAAGAATCGGACGATACATGAAGCAAACAGAATGCATGTGAATTTCTCTGTACAATTAGCAGAGCTCTGTAAGCTTAACAGAACTCTGTTAATAGAGTTAACAGAGAGAGATTCACAGAGTCTCTTGTCTTCTGTTCTGTTTGTTGTTTGTTTACACGCATATTCTGGTTCATTCTTCTGTTTTTGTTGTTGTGAAGAAATAAACTATTTCTATTCTTTCTGTCTGTCAATAATTTATACACAATTTTATTACAAAAAGCTGAATTTTATCACTGAATTTCACTTTTTATATGCAGTTAAATTTTATGCTGCTTCAGTTGTTTTGGAAACCCACTTCGATCAACAACTTCTCTTGAAAGTGTGCTGTCTCAGAATATGTGTGTGTAGATGGGTCTATGTATGTGTAGATGTGTCTGTGTATGTGCCTATGTGCGAGTTTGTGTGTGAGTTCCTTCCTTTGTAAATCTTTTTACAGCAGCCACAAAAGCATCCGTTTGTAAACACTTTAAATCTTTATGTTTTCATAGCAGAAGATTTTTCTCCAACTTTACAAGAACACCAACAGCAATAACAACAACAACAACAACGATTGGTAGAAAAACAAAATACAAAGCCAAAGTAGTTTTTATATGTCTGTTTTTTTTTAATGATCGTTTGTGAAAACGATTTTATGCAGCTCTAAAAATTTGCAACCATAAAAAATTCCTACCGCCCTCCCTCCCACCCTCTTCCTCATCGACTTCCTCTTGCAGTTGATTTCACTGTCCGCAGAGCTACTAAAAAAATCTTCAAGCATATCGGGTTTTTATTGAAAAATTTATTTTTTTGAAAGACGAGAAAAGCTCTTCAACCAATAACAACAACAACACTAACCAAGAAGTCTTTAAAATGGCAATCATATAAAATTATCCATTTATGACATTTTAATAGTTCTCATTGCATGGTGCTTGTTCTTCCTCTTCTTCTCCTTCTTCTTCTTCTTCTTCTTCTCCTCCTCTTTCTTTTCTTCCTCTTCGAATCAATGTTTCAGCAAAACTATAAAATCAATGATTTCAGTCTCTCAAAATTAAGCAATAAAAAAGTGATAAAAATTCACTTTGTAGAAAAATTGTGTGAAAACTACGCGCAAAAAAAATTAAAAATATTTTAATACACACTTTTATTGCCAGACAGACAGACGGACAGACGAACAGACTGACCACTTGACAAAATATTTGCTAGAAATTCAAAGAATGTGTTTATACATGATTAATTTATTATATCGAGTTTACAACAAATCATTTTTAATTAGAAGATTGTCAGTTATAAAAAAATAATTTAAAAAATTAAAGAAACTATTATAATTATTAAAGGTAATTAATTTAATTCTGGTTGACTAAATTAGTTGTTATTTATTAACGATTATAGAGAGAATCAGCTTTTTTAATTTAATTTGATTTCATTTTCATTTTTCCCCTTTTTTCTCATTTCGCAAGCAACAAACTCGAGTTACTTGCATCAGTCGCAGTAACAACAGCGACATCTGGTTGTCAGTTGTTGTTGGTCAAGAGCAGCAAACAATTTGTTGAACTTTCAACCACCAGAAACTTTAAATTACTCCTTCCTGTTTCGCGTTCGTCCTTTTTCGATGACAGAAATTCTTCTTTCTTATTTTTTTGTTCTTCTTTCTTTTGTTTTTTCTTCTTTCATTGTTCAAGTTTTATTAAATTTTAATTTTTAATTTGTTGTTATTAACATCATCATCACCATCGTCATCATCATCTTCATATTACAAAGTTTTAATGTTGTTCATATTTATTTTGTTTATGAAAGAAACAGTTTTTCATTCACTTTTTTCTGGTTTTTTCTTGTTTTATGAAAGTTTGTCAATTTTTTTTAAGAATTTAATTTTGCTATGATTCTGTGTTGTTTTAGTTTTGTCAGCATTAGAAACCTTTTTTATTATTATCATCATTTGTTCCCCAATTTTTGTTCAAACTTTTCAAAAGTCTAAATCACTTTTAAAGGCTGTAAAAAAGTTACAAATTATTAATAACAGTTATTAAACTTTGCTTATTATTTTTTCATCACTTTTTCTGGACTTCTATTTTTACTTGCAACTTCTTCTGTCCTTCATTTTTGGTTTATTTATTGAAATTTATTGCTTAAGTTTGGAATTTTTAATCTTTGCTCCTTTTCCATTAGAAAATATGTCTTTTTTTTAAACTTTTGGCTAATTCTCCCTCTTTTTCTATCTTTTTTTATTAAAGTGGATTCTTTTTTCTCATGCTCTTGAAAAATGTGAAATTTAAATGAACATAAACCATAATCTTAATATAATCCCCTCTCCAAACTTCGCCATCATATCTTGCTTCTCTCCCCTGACATTTCTTCGGATTCCCTTCAGATTCCCTTTTCTAGAAACTGTTTATTGTCCTTCAACGAAATGATGTTCTTCAACGAAATGATTTAAAGAAATTCACACTCTCGAGCATTTTTATTGATTTATTTTCTAAATAAAAATTATTGTATATTTTATTATCGTATATTTATAATTGTGTTTATTTTTCTCTTATTTACTATTTTTATTATAGTTTCATTTAATTTTCATTTGTAAAGATTTTCTTTTTTTTATCTTGTTTTGATACTTTCTTGCTTAGCTTTTTTCTCACCTGTTTTGATTAACTTAAAGTTGACATTGTTTTGGGATTTGAAAGCCTCATTTAACGAACTGTGACCGTAATCCTTAAGCACCCCCGCACAGGTCGCCATACTGCTTTGGGGGCTCTGGGAACCACGGCGTGGCCCCCTCCACCCGAAGAATCTACGTCTTTTTTGACCACTTGAAGATTTTCCCAAGAAATCTGTTGAAAATAATTTTATAGAGAAAAAAAAGAAGTATTTGCATATGAGTGAAATCGAAATTCATACAAAAACAAGAAAAATAACAAAAACAGCAAGAATTCCAGTGTCATCAACAATGTTAAATAAAGCAACAACAACTTCAACAAAAGTATTAATAATCAAAATGTAAGCAAAACATGGCAAAAATATAAATATAATTTTTTTTAAAGTTTTCGAAGTTTAAAGCTAAGAACATGCATGCGAATAGAAATTTGGGGGAATTATTTAAATAATAATAATAATAGTAATAATAATTATAATAATGATTAGAATAAAAATAGTGTCCATTATATCAGCAATATTAATAACAATAATAATAGTAATAATTTTAATAACTATTAATTTTAATAGTAATTATAAGAAAAATAATATTAATAATAATAACAATAATTAAATGTTTTTAAACTAATTGTTCTCTTATAATCGTGATTTCCACAGACAGCCTGATGGACAGATGGTGGGAGGGATGAAGGTGGTTAAAATCAGCCCATGAGGTGACGCTGTTACAAACGGAAAAATAAACTTATTGAACCCACCCTTTCATTTGTAGGGTATACAACCGTATTACATTAAAAATTCATTAAAAATCACAAAGAAACTTTGTCAACTTCAAATAAAATCACCATCCACTCAGTTGTTTTTATTTTCTTTTCGTTGTTTTTTAATGAAATCTCTTAAATGACAATTTAATGGCCATCGCATTGCAGCGATTTCTTGCCGCAATAATTAACGAAAACATTGACAGCTGTCACCAGAGTGTACTCAACTAATTACGAGAGGGGGAACACTGTAGCTTGAATATCGCCCCAAATCACCATCCCTCCTTTAATTTTTTATTTTAGGCATTTTTTATTTTACGAATTTTTTATTTTACGAGCTCTTATTTTAAGGCCTTCTATTTTATGAGGTTTAATAAAGCCGAATACGGGAACATCGTAAAAACACCGTCCAACCGTTTATTCAAACAACGCTTTCGACGACGATCTTCACGACCCCTCATCACTCACGCCCCCCCCCCCCCCCCTCAACCAACACTACCACTTCGAACACATATCAACCCACCGGGGTGCTGTTTTAAACAACAACAATGTTTCATTGTATATATTATAAGAACAACGTTATATTTATTGTTGTATTGTGAGCTTTTGTTGTTCTCTTGTTGTTTTTGTTTTGTTTGCTTGTTGGTTTTACTCTATTTTCTTCAATTTATTAACAAGCGTCGAGCTGCAGGGTTGCCACACTAAATTAATAATTCACCACACCTGAAGAAGCATCGGGGGGGGGGGTAAAGTAAACGATGCTCATGTTTACAATATTTACGCTTTATTTACGAGCTATTTTTAGTAATGAGAACGGAAGGGGGAAAAACCAGAAAAAAGCGAAGAAAAACGTTCAACAAAATATGCTTTTCCCCTACTTCTCTCTCCTCATGACTCCCTCTCTTTCACCTACTCTATTAATCCCCCTCAAGCTTCCAATCACTTTATAGCACATCTTTTATGTGGTTCATTTTATTGACGTGACTTAAAAGCGCTTAAAAATTCCCATAAATTATTTAACTATATTGTAGCTTCTTGTTTGTTGATCGACTGACGTTTATTGATACTAAATGACATTTCAGTTAGTGTAAAAAGAAGAAAGAAATAAAAACTCACCCATCAACATTTATACAAAAAGAATATATTTAGTTTAAAATACTTACGATGCCGGGCGAAACATGAAAGAGCACTTTAAAATGTGTTCCAGGGAGGGGTGACACAGGGAGATAGGGGCCGATGACAAGGGGACATGCAGCCATTAAGTAATGAGATGGTGATGAGCATCATTTTCATGAGCTTGAAGTAACGAGCGATGTATTTTAAGTTTAAATGCCTGATGAAAAGCATTAAAAACTCATGAGAAGAAAATATTCTTGAAAATAACAAATGAAATTCTTGAGAGCATCGTCAGAATCTTCAAAGAATAACTGAAAAATAGTACAGTTGGCAGCCCTGATAGTAGCTAAAACAAAATCCGTCGCTTTGGCACGCAACATTTTAAACAATAGAAATTCATGACAAACATTTTTTTGGACTTATAATAATAATAACAATAATACTATTAATAAACAGAATCATAATATTAATAAATAGAATATTCTTATAACTAAAACAAGCAGTAAAACGGTTATAAAGAATGCTTTTTTAAAGAAAATCATCACAAAACAAAGCGTCAAACAAATTCGTCGCTTGTCAGAGTGCAAAAAATTAATCACTCATATTTTTTTTTTTGGGGGGGATTACGCCTCTGTTGAACAGGGGGCTCTTCGAAACTCAGCTCAGCGAAACTCAACTACTTGCGAAACTCTCTCCAGAAACAACAACAACAAAACGCATTCAAACGAACTTGTTTCCGTTTCATTTTCTTTCTTTTTTTCAAGCCTTCAAACTGCAACCAACTTCAACGCTTTTAATAAGTTTTAAGAAAATCTTTTTCAGGGCACCTGTCACCTTTCTGGGACCCACCAGTACCGCTCGCACCACCGACGGAGGACGCACGGTCGCTGCGCGCCGCTTCGTCCTGCTCGTCACTTCGGGATGGCGAACTCAGCGCACTCTTCCGCTCCTCACGCGGCGAACGCGCAAAGAGTCCTCCGCCGCTGGACGGGGTGGATCGGCGGGAACGCGGCGACGAGTCGTAGAGACCCGGGATTTCAGCTGAGGAGGCGGGGCCGGCGGATCCGTTGTCCACCGCAGCTGGAGCGGATTTCGGTTGTAGCTTGTAGACGGGCTCGCCGGACTCGAAGAACGCGTCGAAGTTGCGCTGGCGCAGGTTTTCGCTGTTGAAGATCGGGTTCTCGACGTGTAGTTGGAGATCTTCGCGCAGGCGCTGAGACTCGCGCTGGTCGCTCGGCTGTCTACCGAGACGACCGAGGGGGATGTGCAGCTTGGGGCGCAGGCGCGACGTTTTGCTGGGCGCTGTTTTGGCTGGCGGCTCGGGCGGGATATCCATGGGCGACATGGGGCGGCCCCAGCCGTGACCGTAGCTGGGATTCGTGGCAGTGGTGTTGGGGATGGGCGACGGCGGCGGCTCCAGGAAGATGCTGGGGCTGCGGTCACGCGAGTCACTTATGACGCTCGTGTCTTCGTAGTACGAAGAAGGATCGTAGCTGCGGCCGGCGTGAAGAAGAGGGCTGGAATGGCCCCCTGGTATGGCGGTGCTGCGCTCGAGGGTGGGTCGTTGAGGGTTCGGTTCGTTGTAGTCGCTCATCGGGGGCGATATCGTGAAAACCCTGTGGTTCGGGTTCCGTGCAGGAGTAGAGGCGAGCAGACGCACCGGTTGTGGGGGCGTCAGTGGCTTGGAGCGCGTACTGTGCACGCTAGAACGCTTGGTGCTGACGCTGGGCGAGCTGCGGGAGGTGCGGCGTCGGGGCGTGGGCGGCAGAGACTGTGTAAAGGTGGGTTGTGCTTCGCTGGAGGGCGGCACCAAGAAGTGCGCGTTGACGTCGGCTTCGTCGTAGCTGAAGACAGACGTCGGGGCGGGCAGGACGGCGTCGTTGTCCCCGGGGGCGTTGCAGATGCCGGCAGTCGTGTAGGAACGTATACCGAAGGGCACTTGAGGGTTGCGCAGGCAGTCGAGAGTTGGGCGTGGCTGGAATCGCGGCGCGGCAGCTCCGTATGTCATCAAGATTAGTTCATCGGCTGGAAATATCACGTACATTCCTCTCCGCCCCCATGTGACATGGCGACTGAGAGAGCGAAGAGACGAGGTGGCGCCGGCTGAGAGGGGTGGTGGATGAAGGGCAAAACGGAGAGGTTAGCTGAATGTTAACGCGACCGAACACAAGATTGTTGATTGCTGTCCTTCTTGGTGATGTTTTCTTTTTGGTTTTTTGTGTGGTTTTTCGTCCTCCGTCCGTTTTAATTCTTCCTTGTTATTTCTGTGGTCTTTTTTGTCATTAATTTTAATATTGATTGTAATAGAAAATATATAAAACTACGAAAAAAGATGTCTTTTAAAAGAGTTGTTCACGTGAAAGTGTTTGAAAAAAGAGGATAAAATTGAAATTAAATATTTATACAGACATCGAATTGATTGTTCGTAACGAAACTTTAACAAAGAATCTCAACGTACTTTTTTACTGTAATTAAAAGTATATCACAAGCTCAAGGTTGCTGTTCAACCTCCGGTCGGTTTTTCGTGTCGTCATTTGAAACGCTGCATGATGGCGAGTTCTGAAAGAAAGAAAGAGAAAATCTTTTAGTGATTTTATATAACATCATGATAAAGTATTATTTAAACTTATATTTATTAAAGAAAACAAGCCTATAGTTCATTTCATTGGACGGAAAAAGTTCCATTAGTAGAAACTCATGTTGATTACAGACATAAAGAACTCATGTTGCTTAAAATAGAATAGAAACTCATGTTGCTTGGGCTGTTTTATTATTTCATTGTTTCCAGCATTTTGTTTTAACGGTTTTTCATGTTAGCAACATTTTTTTGTGTCCCTGCTTTCATGTGCACATTTTTTTGACCCTAAACATTGCTCAGTGTTGCATGCAAACCACAAAAAATATGCTCAGAATTCATTCAAACTCGTTTTTTTACTGAATTTTTGGATGTTTTACAACCATGTGATTTTTTGAAACATTAAAATTTTAACACAGAGATTACTTAAGGTCATTAAAGCAAAAAAACCTCATAACTAATTATTTATTTGATGCGAATCGAGTTGAATCGATTAAAATTATAAATCTTTTAATATTTAATGCAAACTAAAAAAAATAAATTGCGGTTAACAGAGAATGAATAATTATTCATTATTATTATTAATTATAATTAATGAATATTAAACAACATAAAAAACATTGTATAATGTCAACAAATTCCAATTATGTCAAATTCATGTCATATTTTGACAAAAAACACATTTTTTTAGTTGTTTTTACTATTTTTTGTGAATACTGAAGTAATGAATTTTAGTTTCATGGAATTTAATTAAGTGTCAATGCGAAAATAAAACTGAAACCAAAACATTTACCAAAGGATCCGAATCCTGGGGCGAAGTACTCTTTATTGATATTGTTTTTAACGTTGTTGTTACTTTTATTGTTGTTACTTTTACTGTTACTGTTTCTGAAACATAAAAAGCACCAAAAAATTTCACAAAAGTTTTATGCGATGAAAACCTGGAAAATACACCAACAAATTTCGCCGACAGCAAAATTTACCCAAAATTGAGAGAACAGAAACGATTTCGTTCTTTGTTCCTTTGTGGGTTTTTTCGTGTTTTTGTTGTTGTTGTTGCCGTTGTTGTTAACTGAAATTCTGGTGAAACGTTGCTGATGAATTAACTCCAAACTAAAAACTCCAACTAAACGAAGTAGTTTTGAACTGAATTTTGAGTTTTGAACTTTTCCCAAAAACCTTAAAAATCAATACAACAATTTTTTTACCTAACAACTAAGATTGAAACGAAACTCGAGTGTTAACTACAATCAAATCCATTCGTACACTTTTTGAGAGTTCAAACATTTTACAAAATATACTCAAATTAATAGGATTTCAAAGAAACTCGATAAAAAAGACTACAAACACCGACGCCGAAGTAGTTCACGAGTAAATCGTCTGTCTGACGGAGCGGCGACACAAGAATCGTCGGACATTCAAAACAACTACAACAACAACAGCAGCAGATTTCCGTCCACTTCGTCCGCTTCTCGTCCGTTTCTTTGTTTCGTCCTTCAACTTGTTTCCTTCTTCTTCTTTGTTTCGGTTTCTCTACAGTGACGATTTAATGCGACTTTATAAATTTTGTTCCTTTCCCCCCCGCGCTTCCCCTCCCTCCTCCCGGTCGCCCTTCAAATCTTTCACGCTAATTAAGTAGCCCGCATCAAGCCTTTTTTCATCAACCTCTCGTTTCATCAGCTCGGCGTTTCTAAGTTGTTCTCAAGTCTTAAAAAGTTCATGTTTTCGAAAGCGTTTCCTTGAAGTGGCGCTCCTACGGCCGCCGCTCTGCTCCTCCAACTGCGGTGATGGATGAACAGATTCCCACACAGTTTCCATTGAAATCTGTTGTCTGCAGCTGCTGTGAGCCACGCCGCCTAGAAACCGCCTCAGTAACCATTGTGAAGGACTCAGCGAGGCGTTAAATTGGCTTAAAACGAAATTTCACAATAAATTGAATGCTCGAGAAGTTTGTGGAAGTGCAGAGTGTTCAACTACATTGAACTTGAGCGGTTGGAAGCAACTACTGAGTAAGAGAAGAGATTAAATTGATTTAAACAGAAAAAAGGGGAATCACACTAAAGAAACATATTCAATAAAAGCTCAGAAGGGGGGAAAAACACGGAGAATGAAGTACTCATCAGCTCAAATTCAACATTATCCATATTCTTATCCTCAACCTATCCTTGTTCTCATCCTCATTCTCATCCCCATTTTCGACCCCTCATCTTTATTTTAACACGTTCATCCTCATCCTCATCACCATCATCGTCCTCATACTCATTCTCATCTCCATCCTCAGCCTCCTCCTCATTCTCATCCTCCTTCTCATCATAATCTTCATCCTTATCCTCATCCTACACCCTCATCCTCATTTCCACGCCCACATCCTCATCTTCATGCTTTAGATTCATCATAATACTCATCATAATTATCTGAATTAATGACGAACTGGTGTCTCATCATCACCAGCCACTTACTTGGCTGCGATCCAAATCCGAATCGATTGAATGGAGTAGAGTAAAATTAGCGTCATCTCAACGCTTGATGCTAATGATGATTATAAAGATTATAATGACAATGATTATGATTGCTAGTCAATAGTTGAGTACTGGATGGCGTCGGATAGCTTTTGATTTGCCATTTCTGATTATTTTAAGCAGCTGCAATTTTGATAACTTTTAAAGTGTCATCATAGAGAAAGAGGGGAGAGAGGAAGAGGGGGAGGGAGAGCAACTCTTCGATTTTATAGTAAATTTTCAACACTAAAACAAGTATTTTGAAATGACACGAGATCATTATTTTTCAAGTCCACGCAGACGACGATTCTGTTCACTTCTCGTGGTTTTTCAAGTGTTTCACAGCAAACAAACACTTCAAAAACTATTCTGGAACTCTTTAGCAAGAAGAAGAGTGAGAATGGAAGAGAGCGATAGGGGAAGAGAGGGGAAATAACTGTGAATAACAACAGAAAAACACACACAAAAGATTGACTGACACTGAAACATGCTCAAGTGTTGCCGAGCGGCGTCGTCGAGAGCACCTGCGTCCGTTCGCTCTCTCGCTCGCTCACTCGCCTGCCCGCACGCCCTCTCAAGTGATAACAGAGGAGCATAAAAATAGGAGTCGTAAAAATAAAATCAACCCATTCGACGAGGCCACGCTTAACGAGGCTCACAATAGGCACATCTGTCGGTTTACATGACTTCAATCAGTCACTCGTTTTTAAGCTTATTTTATGGACCTTTATTTGTTGTTGCTGCTGATGTTGTTGTTGTTGTTCGCTGGTGTTTGTGTCAATTTGTGTAAAAAGGCATCGTTAGCTTCTTATTGTCAGCATGTTTTTCATACCTGAATGACGATATTGGAAGAAGAAGAGAACATTTTTAAACATTTAATTGGCGAAAATAAAAATTCAAAAAAACTGTTGCACTTGAACAAATTAATTACATTAATCACAGTATTATAATTTGCAATCTAAAAATGCTGCTTATTCACTCAGTTACTCATTCATTCATTCATTCGCTCAATTAGTCACTCACTCAATCAACCTCTGCCAAGAAACTGTTTGTTTTCCTTTCTTTTTTCCCTCGATCAATTAAATTGTATTTCTTTTGAGCTTAAGTTTTTCACACAAAATTAATTAGCGACGACAGAGCAGAGACTGAGAAGAAGAAGAGCAATAATAGTAACAACAACAACACGGCAACGAAAACCACGGAAGCTTCTATTTGCTTATATTTATTATTTATACATGTCATAATCAGGCAACAACAACAACAGCAACGTTAAGCAGCAATCAGCTTCACCGTCTTGCAGCAGCAGCAGCGGCAGCAGCTCAGCCAACGCTTAGTAAACACACTTCGCAAATGAACCTTCGTAATCCTCTGCTAACTTCTCTGCATTTTGCATACTATTCCTTTCCTTCTCTCACACTCGCATTCAATGACAAACACTGCTAGTTATGAAGGGGAAGGTCGTTTGTAATGCTTTAAGAACGAACCCGAATAAACGCAATCGAATTGCAGCGCTGAGTTCCGTCGTGCCACGAAGACGACGATGTTGTCTGCATCGTTGGATGCAGAGTTCAGTGTGTGTTGCCCGCCGCTGTTCTTAAGCGATCGACAGTGACGCGGCGTTGCCACCGAATGTTGCCAAAAATGCACTGAAGCAGAAAGAAATACGAAATATTTTCTGGGGTTGTTTTGTAATTTTTGCTCATTTTTTTCATGTTTCTTTCTTGGGTTTGTTTGTATTTTTTTTTTTTATTTATTTTATAGCTGTTGTTGTTTTCGCTGGTGTTCTAAGACGACGACAACGACTTGGATTCTTGTGCTGAGGAAAAACTTATTCAAGTACATTGTCAAGGAAGCCAAATGACAGTCATGTAGGTCGATCTACAAACACATGAACATACACACGAGCAAACACATGAGCAAACACACGAGCAAACATGAAAAACAATCAAATTCCTTCATACATCTTTTTTTTCCTATGACGCTCTGCCATGATTTCTAAATACATTTTTTACCCTCTGCTTGTATTTGCATTTCTTTGTTTATTCTGTTTATTTGTAAATTTTAATGGTCCTTAGTTATTATTTCGTTGTTGTTGTTGTTAGTTTTTGTTTACTGATTTATTTATATCTCAATTCTGAGCTCTGAGCAAAGCAGACGAAGAACAACAACAAAAAAGTTCTGTTTTCCTTCCGTTGTTGCATTTTACTTGTTTTTCTTTTTTCTTATTGCAATCGTTGACATTCGTTTTGTTTTCTACACACAATACTTGTGTCCATCGTTGTTGTTGTTGTTGCTGTTGGTATTGAAATGAAAATTCTTGCATAAACACGGGAAGGACAGCAGAACAACAACAACAACAACGAAACAAAGGAATTCTTAGACAACTCGTGCAACTCAAACAATTTAACAAACAACAACAATCATTGTTTTAATTGTATTCCGTAGTATTTCCCTGGTTTTTTTTTTTGTTGTTGTTGTTGCTTTTTTAATTGTTGTTGTTGTTGTTTTTGTAGTCGTTTTTGTAGTTGTTTTTATAGATAATCTTGAAAAACTCCTTGAGGCCGAATTTCGTAGATAATAAAAACAAAAACAAATGTGTAAAATATTTCGTAATTAAACTTCGATTTCTGTAAAAACTTTTATTAAAAAACAACAAAACTGCCCCCAAAAAGCAACAAACATCTCGTGTCGCGTTTCGTGTCCTGTTTTGTTTGAGTTTCATATCTAATCTAATCTTTGCTCCATTAAAAATCCATTATTTTGTGGTTGTTGTCATTGCTGTTGTTGTTGTTTATGTTGTTGTTTTTGTTGCTTTATAACTCCATGATAATGATGATGATGATGATGTTTTAGGTTTTATTACAGTTGTTATTTCAGTTGTTGCTGCTGTTGAGTGGGCGTCTTACGACTTTAAATGATGTTGTTACCCTGTTGTTGTAGTTGTTGTTGTTACCCTGTTGTTGTAGTTGTTGTTGTTACCCTGTTGTTGTAGTTGTTGTTGTTACCCTGTTGTTGTAGTTGTTGTTGTTACCCTGTTGTTGTAGTTGTTGTTCCTGTTGCTGCTCTTATTATGGATAATGTTTCTATTATCGTGTGTTTGTTCGGTTTTTTAAATTATTACTTTTGTTTTTCTTTGTGAAACTCATGATAATCATAACTTTTAGTGTTTTAAAAAGCTGTCTAAAACCGGGTCAGTGGCTCAGTTTAAACATTTGGGTCTCCACTTTACAATGTCCATGTTTGTATCATGTCTTTTTTTAACTGCATTCTCTCTTCGGTGAACCTTTTTGAAGTCTTTGCTGCTGTTGTTGTTGTTGGTTCATTATGATAATGATGATTATGAGGATAATGATGAGAAGAAGGTGAAGGATGAGGATGAGGCTGGGATGAGGATCAGAGGGAGGAGGAGCAGCAGGACGACGGTAATGTTTGTTGCCATCTGGGATCATTAAATTGTTTTTTTTTTCCTTAAATTTCACTGGATTTTCTTACCTTTTGATTTAGATTACAATTTTTTTAGTTTATTTTGTTGCTGTTAATTATGTTTGTTGTTGTTGTTGCACTTATTATTCGCTTAAATTGAAACATTATCGTGCATTCATAGAAAACACTGAAGACACTGAAAATTCTTGGTTTCTTTCCTTTTTTTACCCGAAGTTTTTTTCAAATTGGCTAATTTTTAGTTATTTTTTATGAATTTGTTTAGAAATTTAAAAATTTTAAATTTTATTTATTTATTGATTTGAATGTTATGGTTTATTAATTTTTGGTTCCTTTTTTTATTTATTTGCGTTCTTCTGCTTGCGTGCGTCACCGGAAAATTGTTTCTTTTATTTATTTATTCGTCTTTTAATTCCTTTATTTGTCTTTTAGTTTTTTTATTGCAGTAATAAAAATTGTTTTATTATTTTGCAATATTTTAAAATTCCTATTTATTATTTTTTCAAATCTTAGCTTCGTTTATTCTTAATTTCTTTGATTTTCCGTTTTTTCAATTCTGTTTATTGTCTTAGTAAATAAAATTAATTTTTGTTTTTCAAAAGTGGAATTTTTTAAAGGTTTTTTTTATGGCGAATTTTTATTTGTACAATAATTTTAGTATTTTAATATTTGTTTTTTTATTTTGTTGGGTTTTCCTTTGATTTTTTTTATGCTACAGAAACAAAATTCTTTTTTTTCTATTTTTGCACAAAGTTTTCACTGCACATTATTAAAAAACTTAATAAACAATTTATTATTATGATGTCTTTTAGTGGCTGGATTTATTTCAGTTTTTAGGATTTCTTGAGTTCGGTTTTTCTTCAATTTTTTGGATTTTTATTTAACTTCAATTGTTTTTTTCTATTGCAATTTTTATTGACTGTTTTGCGCATTTTTATTAATTTTTAGATATTTTCTTATTATTATGTCTTTTCATATTTTTAATTTATTTTTTAATATATTTTTAAAGGGTTAATTTTTGGTTTCTTCATTTTTCACCTTCTTTTTGCTTTAAATTTCGTTTTTCCAGTTTAGTTTTTTTGAAATTTATGAATCTTTTTTAGCAGCTTCTAATTTTTTCTGTGTTTTTTTATATTTTTCACTTTTTAAATTTTATTACTTTTTTTTACTTGGCTCGCATCGCTTGAAACATTCACTCGTTTCCTTCTAATCACAAAAAAATATAGAATTCCATTTAATAATTTATTTAACCAGAAGTCAGAAGAAAGGGAAACAAAGCAATCATCCGCAGCTAAAATTCAATCCATGAACCACCCAGATTCTGACCGATTTTTGTCCCGTTTTCTGTTCGCAGCGTCCGCGCGTTCCTCGTGAATTCAACAGCGAATGATGACTGGCCGAGCATTCATTTTGGTCAAAAATCCGTTGACAAAGTTTTATTTTTGTTTGGTTTTCAGGCGACACTCGACAGTACAACAACAAAAACACCAACAACAACAACAACAACAACAACAACGACGACGACAGCAAAAATAGTGATCAATGCGGCGATGTTGCTCTCTCAAAGCGACAGTTTTTCGCTCTGTTGAATGAAGCTACTCAAAGGATTTGATGCAGTTTCCCTCCCCTCCCCCTATCTTTCCTCTCTCACCCGCTCTTTCCCTCTCTCACCCGCTCTTTCCCTCTCTCTCACCACCCCTCCTCCTCCTTCTCTATTCTGCTCGTTTCTACTTTGACTTAATTTAAGGTTGTTATTGATTTCTAAATTCTTTCATAATTTTTCTATATTTTAACATTTTCCATTACTTTTTATATTAAATTTTAAATTTTTTATTTTTTTTTAACATTTCTATATTTTTTATAGAATTTTACTCTTGTTTTGTCTTTATTTTCCAGTTTTTTTTTTATTTTTTATGACGTTTTTCGTTCACCTGATTATTTAACAAATTCAATGTGAATTTTTGTTCTCTCCTCTCTCCCCACTCTTCTTCTTCTTCTTCTTCTTCTTCTCATGCTAATTATTCGTCTGACGTCACAGCTGTCAGTGTCACTGTTGACATCTCGCGCCACCAGCGGGTGATTATTTTTAGATTTTTAGATGTATTCAGTGTTTGTCACAAATTTTGAGCGTTTGTATTCGATTTAAGTTGCTTTTCTTGTACGAATTCGTTTTTTTTCTATTGATTTGAGATCTAAAAATAAACGACGAGGAGAATAAGAAGAAGAATAAGAAGAAGAGAAAGAGAAAGATAAGAAAGGCCAATCATTTTCGCTACTCTTTCTTCTGTTATTAAAAATATATACGAATCATTCTACGAATCCAAAAGAATTATCATCAAACTCTTAAAGTAAGTTGATAAAAAGTTCGTTCAATTTTCACTAGTTTTTGAATTGATGATTTTTCTTTAAGTTTCAAACTGAATTCGGTTAATTCCCCTATCGTAGTTGTTGCTTTTGTATTTCCATTGATACTTCCAACAGGTATCAATGTCATTATTATTGTATAAGTTAATAAAATCCACGTTATTTCGTTTGTAGAATTTCTAGAGTTCGGCATTCGTTGTTCCTGAAGAAGCTTCAGATAATTAGTCTAACTTTTATCGCTTGTTAGAGAATAATTCCAATCCACCAACGCTAGAATCCTCCTTGCCCCCCCCCCCCCCTCCCCCTCAAGAAACTATTCTGATGATTTTACTATTCATGAGAATCTAAGAGATGAAATAGCATAGCAAGCAATAAAAAGGATAACAAGCGTAGATATCGAGCAGAAGATCCTCTGCATCCTGCATCCTTAGCAGCTGCTGGTGCAACATTTTTTGCAATTGCAATGCACTCCAAAATAGAAGAAGAAGAAGTGAAAAAGAAGAAGAAGAAGGAGAAATAGAAGAAGCAGACGACTAACTAGGAGACTAAAAGAGTGGCAAAGAAGGTGCCTGAACGGGGAAGGCGATTAAATTGAAGCTGGCAACAGCAGAGAAATGCAAGCAAAGAGCATAAATCCTGGCAAGGATAACAAATAAAGGCGAACAAAGCTTAAGGTGAACACTTCTTCTCGACGTTAGGCTAATCTTGGTAAATTTATGGGCTTTTAGACGGTGTAGAGAACGAATAGCAACAGAATTTTAAGTGGAAGAATAAAGATTCAGATGGAGGAATAAAGAAGGAGGCAAAAGGTAACACAAACACTCCTCATACTTCATTCACTCTTCTACTTCAATCCCACTCGAATACAACACTCTCAGTGACACTCACAGATGCGACCAATATATCGCGCTAACGTGGCCCAGATGATGCACGGTTTAAGCCGCGCTGATGGGTGGAGGGGGGGGGGGGGCTCTGAAGGAACGCGGCGCGGAGGAAGCGAACAGCGATGTGCAATCCTAACCTTGTTTAATTAAATTTATTATTATTATTTATACAACGAACTTGAAATGCGGCTGAAGGTCTCCATCGCGGATGAGTAACATTCAATTTATAGACGACGCGTCGACGCGACGAAGCACGCGCTTTTGTCTCTCTGCAGCTGTTGTTGTTGTTGTTCTACATGCACATTATAATCTCTCATTCATTACACTATTAAAACTATTCAATTTGTTTTCAATTCATTTGATTTCTCAGAGGGTTGTTCGTCTCAAGGGATGAAGTGAAGGGACGAAGTTGATTGACTGATCTCACTGAGAGAAGAGTAATAAAATGAAGTTGTTGTTGTACTATTTTGTTTACTTTTTTCCATTAAAAAAAAGACGAAATAAAAAGAAGCAAAGTTTAATTAATTATAATAATTATTAAATTTAAGAGAAAAGTAATAAAATTAAATTGTTGTAATAAAATGAAGTTGTTGTTGTACTATTTTGTTGTTCTTCTAACCTTTTTTCTATATAAAACAACCAAATAAAAAAGAAGCCAAGTTTAATTAATTTAAATTTTATTTCAACCTTCTTTTTTTACATTCGGCCGTCGATGATGCTGATGCTGATGATGAATAAAATGACGTATCGTTGAAACAGCACTAGAAAAGTTATATTTTTAGATTTCGATTTCTTTTTCCTTTTTTTTAGTTTTCTTTTAAATCGAATGAAGTCTAAAAATACGCATTGAGTGCCTGCGGCTGTGTTGTTGTTGTTGTTGACTACAAACTACAACAGCAAAAACTGATGACGGAGGTGATGAAGTCACGAGCTAAAGTAATGAGCTGTTAAACGGCGGGAGAAAAAACAACAAAAACAACAACAACAACAACACGTGATCACTTCTCATTTTGCGAAATTTAATGAGATCGCATATAAATTTAAATCCGCATTAAGTTCGATCTAATTTAATGCCGATGCTAATGATTTCAATTAATTTGAGTTCATTTTTAATTCAATTCCATTTTAGTTCAATCGAATTAAAGTTTATTAACATTTTATTTACAATTCCGTTTAAATTTAATTTCATTTCAATTGATTTTCTTTTTTCAATTAAATAACGCATTCATTTTATTTGAACTTTAATTTAATCGACTTAAATTAAGGCGTAATTTGTGGTGTTTTTCCTTGACCCATTTTTTGGTCTGGTTCACTTCTCTAGTTTCCGGTCTTCGCCCGAAATTCCTTTTATTGTTCGTATTTCGAGTTGTTCGTATTTTATATTTTCTATCTTGAATAAATTTTGTTTATTCATCGCGTTCGAGTGATTAAATTACCACGAAACCACAAGAAACGAGATTTTGAGTAAACTTATTGAGTAAACAAGAATTAATTGAATAAACAACAGATTTTTTTTTTTGGTATTTTATCCACGATCCCCTGACCCACTCCCCACACCTCAAAGACCATCAAAATCAGGATCGACAACATGATCATCATCATCTCCATTATGATCATAGCCGCTGTGTGTCTGATTGAACAGCTAAAAATTTTATTTTTAGATTTAATCGTATTTGTTGCTAAGAAATCGAATACTCGATGAACAATCGAGCTTAATGATTGATTGATGAGTGCATTTGGAATGTTTGCTTTATTTTTATTTATTTTTTTTTTCTTTTTTTCTTCTTTGATTTTTCTTATTTTTCTATGCTTGTATTTACAATATAAACACATCCTTTCCGAGTTATGCTTCAGTGAACTTAAGTTGTTGTTATTTGTTATTCTATGAAAGAATGAATGAATGAATGAATGAAAGAATGAAGAAGAGTAGCGTTTCAGTTGTTTTTGAATTAAATACAGAAGACAAACAGACAGTCGAACAACAAAAACAACATCAATATCGATACTCGTAGATAAATCAACTTGTTTATCAAAATAATTCGAACAAAAGATTTGTTTGATTTGTTTTGAACGGAAAAAGTTTCGAGTGAAGTGAATCACTTCAAGTACAGAAATAAAATCAAAGAAACACGAACATTTTGCATGAATAAACTGAATGTAAAAGTTTACGTTTAACATTGAATTTGCATGTCATAAAGTCAATGGAAAAGATTCAGAAGAATTTTAAAGAAGAATACAAAACTTTCAGAAGAATTCTTTTACAATCGAAGTCCGAAAAGAATTGATTTCAAACTACATAAAAAAACAAAGAACATCATTCAAAGAACACCGAAAACAACATTTAAACATTCCTCGATTATATAAACATTGTGATTCAAAGGAATCATGAAAGCATGAAAAACATACTCAAATCTAAACAGCGATTTCCGGTAGTTTAAAAGTAACCCATAAAACTATCTGCTTCTGAACATAAAACTTCTAAGGAACATAAAACAAAACACGAACCTGCAAACAGATTGTTTATTCTGCTTTTAAAAAGGAAGCGAAAAGCGAAGAAAGTCTACAAGTAAGAAAATCGATATTTTTACAGACATCAACTGAGAGGAGGACGCAACAACTTCGAAGCAGGCGAAGAGTGCAACGACATTTGAACAGGACGAAAGGCGGGGGGAGTGCATTCGAAAGTTACTCCTTTAAGGGAGTTTAAGGAGTACGGAATCTTAAAGAAACAGGAAGCAGAAACAGCGGAAGTACTCTGAGGCACTCGTACGATGAAGTTGCTGACTTCTCTGAAGGGAACCAGAAATCAATACTACTGGCAGCGCGTTACACAACAAAAACAACAACAATCGTATACGATATGAGCGTATATACAACAAGGAAACACACACATCCAACCAGTCAAGACCATTTCTACAACACCAGCAACAACAATGACGACATTAGTTTCCACTTTATCACTCCCCCCTCCCGGACTCAATTTTAATTCACGTTCCTCATCAAAATATCATTTATTTAAGCCACACGCACCACGTTTAAGTTGTTATTATTTATCATCAGAATGACAAATTCTCGGGATCAATACGAATGATTAATGGTTGGCATGAGTCCGGTTTTTATTAGACCGGGAAATGATAAGAAATTACATTGGTTGAAATTATTTCCCTTGAAATGAGTTGAAGTTTCCCTTTTCTATACATTTTGATTGACAGAATTAGATGTCGAATTTAACATTTCACGTTTTTGTTTACTTTTACAATTTGTAAAAAAGAAGTCTGTCCACAAAGCCAACTGAATACTTTTCAGAATGGTTCATTTTTTGGTATTCAGCTCCATTTTTTACTATTCAGCTTAACTTTTTATTATTCAGCTTCAATTTTCATTCCAGATCTTCTGTATTAAGCTTCAATTCTTACAATTCAGCTTCGTTTTTAATTATTCAGCTTTTAACTTTACTATTCAGCTTCAGTTTTCAGTAAATTAAGCTTCAGTTTTCAACACTCAACTTCAGTTTCTACTATTCAGCTTAAATCCGCAATACACAGCTTCCGTATCCAGCTCAGTTCTTACTATTTACATCGGTTTTTAACCATGCAGCTCCATTTTACACTATTCAATTGTAGTTTCCAGATATATTCTGTATTCAGCTGGAGTTTTCACTATATACCTCTACTTTTTATCATTCAGCTTCAATATTTATTACTCAAGTTAAATATTCAGTAGATATCCTGTATATTCAGCTTCAGTTCTTGGTATTGAGCTCCATTCTATACTATTCAACTTCAGTTTTTCCTCTTCAATATCAGTTTTTGCTCTTCAATATCAGTTTTCGTTCTTCAACATCAGTTTTTACTCTTTAGCTTTACTCTTTACTCTTTTAGTATTTATCTTCAGTTTTATGAAAACAACTTGTGTATTCAGCATCGGTTTTGGTATTCAGTACAGAAGCAACAAGGAATTATTCTATTGACCTTTGACATTTCAGATGACCGCAACCATGAACAGGAAACCAGAGCATGGAAACCTCGCACTCCGAACCCTGTTGAAATATTAATTGTTAGCTTCGTCGCCACGTCTGACCCAGTTTTAAGTTCTTCAGAAGTTCGGTTTTTATGCAGCTCTTAAAGCACGAAAACACGTAATTTTTGTTGCAATGTCATGTCTTTTCTCCAGACTCTCCTGCAGAGCTTTCAGTTACTTTTTTTACTTCATATTAAATGTTATTCTTGTTGCTGTTATCTCTAAAGTTAATTACTTTTATCACTTTTTAGAGCGCGCTGTGAAAAGTGTTTTTCGTGAGTTTCGTGTTTTTGTAGCGACGTCAATTTGTTAGCCACCTCATTAGAAAATGATGCTGATTTTGCCCTTTTGGGAGAGTTAACTTTGGGGTTTTTCCTACTGCCAATTAAACCCTAATTTATGCGGTCAGTGCTGAAAAAAGTTGATTCTTCTTCCAAGTTGAAAAGTTTTTCAAAAACCTCTCAAATTTTTGCCACAAAATATTCCAAAAACGGGAAAAATTCAGATTTCAAAGGTTAGAAACATTTATAAATTCCATAAAAGAACTCTTCCAGATGTTTAAATTGTCATTAACTTTCTTCGTGTTTTCTTTACTCTCTCACAAAACTTTGCTCTCAACCACGAAATTTAGATTTTAACGCTTTAACTTTTCGGTTCATAAAACTTCGGCGACTTTAAAAAAAGAAACTTCAACTAAAAGCAAAGTTTGACTTTGACTTTCACTTGATTTATAAAAAAAGAGAAGAAGAAAAAGGAAAGGAAAAGGAAAGCCAAGAAGGAAAACAGAAGTTGGCCATAAAGTTCCTTGGTACTTAAAATGAAGCAAGTGATGCTTCACTGACTGATGAATCCTCGCTGAAACCGTAACCGAGGTATCATCACCTTGATTAACTTGAAGATTAACTACTAGTGAGCTTCCTTCTTTTTTTGTCTTTATTTATTTTGGACCCACAATAGAGTAGACTATAAAAGATGTATAATAAAATATAATATAATATAATCTAGTTACTTATGAGTAGAAATTGATCTAGAAAGTTACTAAATTACCTTCGGGGAAAATACTCGATATCCGATATTATACAGGAGTACTTTACACACTATACAGCACTTCTATATAGTGTGAATAAATGTACAAATTTACTCTGTTAGTCGAAGCGGGTAACTAACGAGTAATTAATGAGAAAACCCTTCGCCGTCTCGCACCTACTCCCCTAATCCACCGTCACACAACTTCTAACATTTCACTTCCCTCTGACCAACACACGTACCATCTCTCTAATCTTCACCCTTCTGGCTCTCTATCGTCTCTTTCTCTCACTCACACACACACACACTCACACACCTGCAATGGTGACTAGATTTCAATTATGTGGTGACAACTACAACAACAACAATAAAAGCAACATCAACTAAATTGTTACCTTGTATAATCCAGCCAATCTGCACTCATCTAATTTGATTGTAAACATGAGACCTGAGACCTGATGTTGTCACCAGAGATAACCTTCAAATTCAGCGTATCTCTGAAGGCATTTCTAAGTGCGAATTCATGTCATGTTACTACATAAAATCTTTAAACTGCCGAGCTTAAAAATAGTAGAAAAAACACTACACTTGAGACTTTAGAGAGGGATCTGTCCCCCTCCCCTGTTTTTATTTTCCTTTTTGAGTCCCTCAACAGTGGTCAGAGAGGGAAATATACAATATATACGGGTATTATATTGTGTCATCATAAATGCACATCATTAAATCTTGAAGGTCTTCAAAGGTGACTGACTGTGGTGTGAGATGAGGTCTGTAGATGGAGCTGATGGAGGTGGTTGGGTGGAGTGGGATATGTTACATCAGATTGGATTACGCTGGAATTAGTAGAGATTAGTTGCGATTATTTGGGATTGGGTTGGGTTGAGCTGGGATGGTCGGCATTCTGTTGGGTTGATTTAAAATAAACTACAATGAGTTGAATTAAGTTGGGATGAGTTGGACTGAATTGAGATGAATTGGACTGAGTTGGGTTGATTTCAGATTAGTTGGTTTCAATTGTAATAAGTTAAATGCTGTTGTTCGTCAGAGATGAAGGAAGAAAGAACAAGAAAACAATAGAAAGGGAGGGAGGGACGGAGATTTGAAATAATTTTTCTTGAGAAAATAAAAATTCACAACATAAAATTGATGTCTTCTTTTTACTACCTTTTAAAGAAGCCAACAAATTTATATATCATCATAAATTTTAATAAAAAAAAAACATACTATAATCTCTGGCCTGCTGTCTCGTTGATATGTTCACCTGTCGAGGGCACGAGGGGAGGATTGACGAATTTTTCCTGCCAAGCTTATGAAGTGATTTCCTTTTGTCATGTCGTAAAATATCACGAAACACGCCGCGAAGAGAAACAAAGCAACAAAATTATGACTATAAAAATCCCGGAAACAACAAAAACAACATAAAAATTGCGAATGGTAAACAAACGAGACAGAGATAACATCGAGGGAGACAGACAGCGAGACACGTTAAGACAAACATGACAGACAGCAGGCTGTCAGAGGTTAGAGCAGGTTATTATTACTTAAATTTTGAAAATGAGGTTAATGCGTTGTTATTTATTCTTGTTCGTCTTTTTTAGTGTTTTTTCCGGTTTCGGGAGATTTTCGTTGAGGAATTTTGAGGCAGACATTTCTCAGAATTTCAAGATTTGTTCGTGTTTTAATCAAAATGTAAAACAGCTGAATTGATGAATGATCCATTATTTTTCTTTACAAAATCTTTTCCGAAAACAAAAAAAAATTAAATGAAAATAAATTACAGTAAAAAAGAGTCAGAGTGGAATTCGAACCCCTGCTTCTGGGGTCGAACGAAATACAGGACTGTATCACTGACTGTTTTGCTACTTTGACTGACTTGGTTCTATATAATTCGTGACAAGTTCAGGGAAAATGTTAACTAAAGTCGACGAAAATCATCGGCAATGTCTGTACTGACATATGGACGGCTGATTGGACGGATGCACGGATGAACATACACCCTGAAGGCCGTACAAATGGGAAGATGAATGGGCGGTGATACAGATGGCCAGGTAGATGGTCATGGGGAAATAATCTGCGGACAGCAGAGTATCTCATTAACAGACAGAGTGTTAATGTTTCACTTCTTTTCCAGTTCCGTCAATTATATTAATTAAATGTTGAAATAAAAACACAATAACAACAAAATCAATAACTCACCTTTAATTATTTGGTACAACGCTTGGCCACAAGATGTCGCTGTGGCGAGTTTAAGCTCGCTCTCAACAGGTTGTTGAGAAACGGCGCCTCAACGAAGCACACGTCCGGCATCATCTGCCAGGAGACTCCTGTCACTTGTCTTGTCACTTAATATATTACATGCTGCCGCAGTATCACTGTCTCAGTGTCGCAAGAGCGTAAAACACTTCAGAGAATAGAACTCATATCAAAATATTTGAGACATTCTTTTTAAAGAGTTAAAAACACGTAAAATTTAATAAGTTTTTTTTTCTTTTTTTTTATATATTTTTTTAATATTTCTTTAATACTTTTTGATTATCTTCACAATTCTTTGAACTGTTTAATTTTGATTTATTGTGTTTCGTTTTTGTTTCTTCTTTCGAATGAAACACATTCAATTGTTTCTCTTGACGTCATTTTTTTAGTACAACATAAAATTTTAAATTTTAATTAATTACTTGCTTGGATTTCAAATGTTTATAATCTATATAAATTAACGTGTTGTGTATTTTTGATGGAAATAAATTCTTTGTTTATGCCAAGCTACGAAAATAAAAAAAAATAATGCTGGGTGGATTGAATAGAGTGAAAAATATTGTTAAATTATTAACCAAAAATTTTAAATAATAATTTTTTGAGAAATACCAAAAAAATGTTCATTTTAGAATTTAAATTAAAACTAATGATTTTTTTAATTAGAAGACATGTTTAAGTATTTTCAAATAAGGTTAAAAATAGTGACAGATGCTTAAATTAGAACATTTAAAGGATTGTTCACTGAAAATATTGCTAAACTTCATTTAAAAACACACTTAATTTTGTTTTTTTTTAATATTCGTTGTTAGTTTTTTTTCTATATCTTGTAGCGTGTATTTTTTTTTTTGTTTTTAAACCTGGCAATCATTCAAAATTCTTGCAGATGCTTCCGTTTGTCAGTTCAGTTAGATTCTTTTTTTTTTTTCTTGGTGTTTCTCTTCTCTTCTCTTTAAAAGATATTTAAATATTTTGAAAAAAGAATCAAGACTTCTGTCAGAAGTATTTTTTTTTTATCAATTTTCTTTCGACGGAAGCCAGCAAAAAAGCGGAAAAACATTTTAGGAACTGAATTATTGGCGTAGATTTAAAGATTTCCGATTAAATAAAATCAAAAAGTAAGAAAAAAATAACCTAGATATTAGTTTTATTTTTTACAAAGCTTTATAATAATAATAAAATATAATAATAATAATAATAATAATAACTTATATTAATAACTAAATAGTAAAAAATTCATATCAAAACTACTATTAATTAAAAAATTATTAATAAACAATTGTATTTTCGTAAATATTTTCCACCAATTTTTGTTGAACGTGTTTGTCAAAAAACTAACATTTGTTCTTTTATTTTCATTTCTATTTTACACGAAACTAATTAATTTTTCTTTATTTATCCATCCAAGGGGAGGTTGTAGAAGAAGAAGAAAATATAATGGAGCCCCTGAGGGCCCCGAATGACGAATGGGGCTCCAACCGAGAACGACAACATCACGTGTCGTGATCCTTGAAACGCATGCAAAAAAAGAATTAATGTCGCATGTGTATTTCTGTGCCTGTGTATGTGTGTGTGTGTTTGTGTGTATGCGTGTGTGTGTGTGTTAATAACGCACAATTGCGAAAACTAAAGCAACAACAAAAATAACAACAACAGCAATGAATCGCACTTAAATATTTATATGCGAGTACATTTATTTATTACTCAATTGTTCTCGACTAATTACAGTTACAACGCTTACAGTTACAGTTACAGCATTCGAAAAAAAACAATAAAGCGATGGTACTTGAAAGCAGCAGCAACAACAACAACAAAAAAGCCCCCGTTTTTTGTTTGTTAATTTGTTTCATTTCATTTCTTTTACTTTTCCTTGCTTTTATTTGATTGCATTAATTATTCATCATGCACTCAATGAAAAAAAAAACACTCAGCATTGTAACAACAACAAAAACAATGTAACAATATAACTTGTTCAAGAAACACGAAAGCATACTTTCAGGCGCTTCATAATCAAAACTAATATACAAAATATTTCTCCATTTTTACATTTCTTATTACGTTTTCTTTTCTTTTTCTTTCCCTTTTTTGAGAAATTTTTTCAATTTTTTAATTTTTGCTTTTATATGTTCTTTCTTGTTGATTTATTGTTTTTATTATATTTTTTTTATTCTTTTTTTACTGTTATCGCCGCAGACGGTCTGCACGCGAACACGTTCACACATCGACTGTGCTTGAATTTTGCGCCACAAACACTTGTTTCGTCAATTCCGTTATCCGAAAATGACTCCGAACATTTTTCTAGCAGTTTTTCACACACACACACACACACACACAGACGGAATCTTAACAGCTGAGCGGAAGAGAATCAAGCAAGTGGTTGTTTTTATATCTGTTGTTGTTTTATTCTTTCGTGTAGTTGTTGTTTTTATTGCTGTGTTTATTTATGTAGTCCGAGTTGAACTGTGCTGAGTTGAATTGAGTTGAGTTTCTGGATCGGATATGGGTTGATTGGAGTCTAGACTCCATCTGATCTGCTCTCGAACGCGGTCGAGCAACGAAAACACGACAGCCTTCACTCGGTTCTTCGCGACTGAACGAGGTGAGTCCGTTGTTTGTTGTTGTCCAGTCTTCGCTTCATTGTGTTTGTGTTACTGGAGCAGAACTCCGTTGTTCATGTTGTTGTTGTTGTTGTTGCACCTGATTTAACGCTAATGATATGAAGGTTGCCAACGTTACACCAGACAGAGAGTTTGTAAACCTTTCAACAAACTTTAAACAATTGCTTTAGCCAAAAAAAAATATACAAATTATTGAAAACTTAAAAAAAAAATCAAACAGAAATAAAACTTAACTAAAACTTAATTAACTCGTTAAAATTTAATATGTAAATCTTTCTGTTGCACTCTGTTTTACACAGTCTCTTTCCCTCTCTCTCTCTTTTCCACTTGAACTGTAAATTATATTTTTTCTTAAATTGTTTTCCTTTTCTTACAACTCATTCAATATTCATTACATTTCCATCGGCACATAAAATAACATCAAAAATTGACCAAAAACAGAATAAGAATAGAAACAAAAGCAAAATGAGAAGAACAAGAAGAATAGGAAGTCGACACTAACAACAACAACAACAAAACACCACGCAAAAACCAAAATAATTAAAAGCTACTCAATCTTTCAGTTGCTTAAAGTAGTTATTAACACAGCAGAATAAGAAGAAGCATAATAATATGAAAACCAGGAAAAAGAAGAATTATAATAGACTTATAATAGACTATAACAAGAACAAACAACAACTACATTTATTATTATTATTATTAAGCGATACAGCAACATTTTAATAGCATGGCTTAAAAAGATTGACAGCTCAAATTTCACTCACTCAGAACTCAGCGATGGCAGAGGGGCGGAGTGTGTAGGGGCAGTAGGAGGGGTGAAGAGCCCCTCAGTTGTTTATATTTACTTCATTTTTCCAATGTTTTTCATTCAATTATTTAGTTATTTATTCACAAATTTTACTCTTGTTTGTTTTATTCATCATCGAATAGTCTTTGTACAGTTTTTTCACAAATATTAACTTTGTTTGTAAAACAAATAACAACAATAATAAATATAATCGATCTACACAATAAAAATTTTCCTATATTTGAATACAAATATAAAAGAAATCTTTTATAATATATTTAAGTAATCTGTATTTAAATTCATAGCAATTCATTATAAAATACCCTCGATTTCAGTATTTTAATTCTTTTATTTCCATTCTTCTCATTTACAAAGGAATCATTCTTTGGTGTCTCACTTCTCTTCACTCCTTCTTTACTTTCTTCCTTTAGTTCTTCCCTTTTTCATTTCTTACTATCGTTATTCCGCCCTTTCTACATTTTATTGATCTTTAGAATACATGTTCGGCTATCTTTTAATAGCTTTCCTTTGGTTAATTTACAGAAAATCGATGTTTGTGTTTCAAGAAGGGTCCTTTTCGAACATTTAGTAAGGAAAGCAAAAACAACAACAACAAGTAAGCCAAAGATGAAGAAGAAGAAGAAGACAATAACAACGATAGTCCAAACACATTGTTGAATTTCTAATACCATCGACCCTTTTTACATCCCTTTCCTTCTCTCCTTCACTCTCACTTCCTCTCTCCCTCTTCTCTCTCCTCTTTCTCTCTCCACCATCCTTTTCTTCTATCTCCCTCTCGTCTTTGCTGTAATTTTAGTTCGGTAAAAGCAATGTAATAAAATAACAACCTGTTTGTAAAATTTTAATTGGATTTCAAGTTGATGCTGGTGAAACCAAAGCAAAGAGTTTAAATGTATTGTTTCCTCATCTTCTTCTTCTTCTTCTTATATTTATTGTTATTACTCTATTCTCTAAAATTCTATTATAATCAAAAAACTTTAACTCAATAAACGTAAACAAATTTCATTCCTTTGATTTGAGGAAAATATAGAAATAGACTAGAAAAAGAGAGAAGAATAGAAAAATAGAAGAAAGGAAACGAAAAGGGAGGAGAAGAGAAGTGAGTGGATAATGAAAGAGCTTTATTAATTTTAAATTAAACACCAGAAGCAGAGGCAGCATTTTAAAGGATGATCAAATATCAAAACTTCTACCCAGTGAAATCTGAAAACAACAACAACCGTTAAAAACAGACCTTCAATAGATAACATATCCGGGCAACACTAAAAACTGAAAATAATCAAAAATAATCTCTTTTAAATTTAAATACAAAATTTTGTATAAATTCACTAAAATGTTGAAACATGTCAAAAGTTAACTCAACTCAGTTCAACTCAACGGAACTTTTTGACAGTTGAGTAGAAGTCGACGCTTGAAACGGAGACGGAGAAGCAGAGGCAGCTGAAAAAGAGAGGGGAAAATGGATAAAAGCGAAGAAGAGGAAGGAAGGAAGGAGAACAGCAGGACAGGAGATAGAAGATCGGAAGGGAGAAGGGAAGAGCGAACGCATGCTGTGGCGCAGCGTCAGTGAAGCGCCAGAAATCGCAGTTGCGTGATTTTCGTAGCATAGTTTTTAGGTGAAGAAAGGAACAACAACAACAACAATACTATATTTTGCAATATTACTACTGTATGTGGTAGTTGTTGTTGTTATTGTTATTGTTATTATTATTGTTCAACAAATAACAACATTTTCCGAATACGAATACGATTTTCCTCACCTCACAAATATTAATTTAATCCGATTTCCAATTGATTATCAATCAAGCATGCACTCATGCATGTCTGCATGTATGCATGCAACACATTTTCATTAAGCTCATACATATTTATCACTTGCACACACACACACACACACATGCACCCTCATTCCTATACACACATGAATATGAAACACGTATAAATTTCATCTTTAATTCGATATCAAAAACATTTCATCGTTGATTCGTTTATTGTAAAATATATCAAATCGAATTTTATGAGTTTTAATTCTCGACATAAACGTTTTATTGATGCTTTTTCACATTTGTAAAAATTCAAAAAGAAAAGAAAAGAAAAAGAATTTAAGATAGTTTAAAAACTACTTATAAGAATATAAATTTGAATACTCATGAGAATAGTTTTAAAAGTAAGAAATCACTATACAAAAGTTTTTCTCTCCATCGTTTATATTATTTTCATTTTTTTCATTACTCTTTCTGCAACAGAGTTTTAATTAATTAATAACAGTAGTTATGCAATTTTGCCATAAAAGAAAGTCCAGCGTTGATGCGATGTCTATTTTACGAAGCTATTAAAAGAGTAATCGATGTGAAAAGAGAAGAAGAAGAAAAGAAGAGGATTCATACAATCATGTCCGAGCCAAATGATATCGAAGTAAAGAGTTGCGCTCGTTAATATCATTATAATAATTATCGTTAACTTACATACACACACACACATACACACACACATTCACACACATGCACATACATAACACAGACACGAGTACAGGGACACAGAGGAACATTAAACGTCACTCCAGAGAAACGAAGTGAGCTACACAGAGACATCATACAGAGTAGGATAGAAATGCAGAGAGTCACAGGGAACCTCACGCAGAAATAAAAAGAAAGAAAAAGGATAGAAGAAAAGATGCACAGAGATCATGATAGAGAGAGACAAAGATAAACAGAGAGCAAGGTATGCGGGGAATCACAGAATCACACTCATAGACATACAAAACAGAGTGACTCAGAGACTCACAGAGACTAACACACGAATAAAGACCAATACGCAGAGAATCAAAGAGTCATACAGACTTAAAGTGACTTAAACAGACGTAAAGTGACTTAAAGAGATCCGCAACTTCACTCAGGAGCATAAAAAATCACACAGAGGCATTGTTATTATGAGCAAAATGACTACATTTCATTGCTGACTGCAGTCATCCATAAAAGCTAAAATATCGCTTCTTTGTTTTCGATTCACACTCACACGCACACACTCAAACACACACACACATGGTACATTAATTGCCACAATTCCTATGAACTGCCTTCTCGTTGGCTGTAATTTTTCTTCATACTCAGCTGCTACCAATTACAATTACAACACTTAGAATGACATTAATTTTAATTACAACAGCAATGCTAAAGCAGAATGGTTGAGTGTTCAGTTCAGTTCGGTTCGGTTCGGTAATAAAACGGAAACGGAAGTGAGACAAAGGCAAAGATCCTGCCAGCCAGCCTTGTAAATGACATTAAAAGTTAAAATAACGCTGCGAGCTACGCCCACAACAAACGGTGACACATGTCAACACAATGAAATCGTTAAATGTACTCACAGAGAAATGAAAAAATAAAGGAAGTTCTTGATGTGGAAGCCAATATACTCCAATATAGCGAGAGAGAAGGACATAGAGAGAGAACGAGAGTGAGTGAGAGAGAGGAAGGATAGATAGTGCAATATTCAGGAAGGTTGAAACATCATTCGAAGCCTAGACAATTCTCTGTTAAAATAATAGTACTCAAAAGGACGTATAATTCCTTTAACAGAACTCGAAACCATGTAACTCTGTATTCACTGGACTTGAAAATAATATTCCAATATTATCCCAAAACCAATTCTCTGTTATAATGATTGCACTTTAAAGCACTTTAATACAATTTGGAGCCATTACTCTGTCCAATATATAAAAAATGGTGCCACCGTTACGTATGATTGTTATTCAGATAGATCCGGTTCCTGTCCGGAGATCTCAAGGAGCAAGTAGTTGAATTCATGTTCGAATCTCTTTCATTGAAAGTGTTAAAAAGTTTGAAAAGAAGTAAAATAAAGTGCTTTCTTCTGATGTTTGATGCTTGAATACTGAGATTCATTCTTCCTCCGGTAAAAATAACCCCGTTAAACTTTCTCAAAGTTCGTGTGTCTATCGTGAGTGAGGAGTCAATCGTCCGTTAAATTGGAAAATCCAGCCAATGTTTACACCAAATCTTGGGTCCACAAAGAATCAAGAAGGCAAGAAGCAGAAACATTCAAGATGAGAAATGGAAGGGTGCAGGTTGATGGAGGTTGGAGTGGATTAAAGCTGAGGAGGGAAGCAGCAAGAGAAGAAAAGGAAGAGTGAAGGAGGAAGGAAGGAGGAAAGAAAACGCTTACGTTTAATGAAGTGCGAATCATCGCGGCTTCAAATCGTGATGATTACTTTGCAAAAACTAATAAAATAAACTAAATCGTACGCACGAATATAAACACACAAGCACACAAGCACTCAAACACACTCACACACACACATACAAACTCACACACATTCACTTAAACTTCTTTGTCGGAAGCTTCTTCCGGAGGTAGAAAAATCGCTGGTAAAAACTTTCTTTTAACTTTTATTTTTCTCCTTCAACTTCTTTTTTCATTCTTCTTTCTTCAATATTTATTTTTATTGTTTTTGTTTTTGTATGGTTTTTGTTTCTATATTGTTTTAATTTATTGACTTTTGTTGTTGTTTTTCTTTATAGTTTTGTTTGTGGAGACTGCTTTTTATTGTTCTTGTCTTTTTTTCTTTTTTTAACTTTGTTGTTATGTTTTGATGTTGATATTTTTGTTTTTGTATTTTTATTGGTGAATTTTTTTTTTATTTGTATTTTTGATTTGTTTGATGTTTTGTTTATCTTTTGTATTTCTATTGTTATCAAAGTTTCTTTGTATTTTTATTAATATCCAACATTTAAACAGATGGGAAAGAAATAGATCAATATTTCTGTTGTTGTTATTGCTTTTATCCTTATTGACCTTCTTTACTTTCTTTATAATAAATTGTATTAAGCATTTTGCTCTTCTTTCTTTGGAATCTCTCCCTCTTTTGAGTCTTTCCCTCTTTTATTTTCTTTTATTGGTTTTAGTTTATAATTGAAATATCAACACAATGATTAATAGAATTGAATTGGATTCAATATTTTTTTCATTTATTGTTAACTTTCTTTTTCTTTTGTTTACTTTTCCTAGAGCTTTTGTTTATTTTTCATCCTATACAATTTTAACACATTTGTTTCGAACTTTTATTGTTTTCCCCATTGTTGTTTGCTGTTGTTGCTGTTGTTGTTGTAATATTTATTTAACTTCCCTTAAGCACTCACGCAAAGAGCCGTTATTCTCACTCTCGATAATAATTGAAATGCTAAAGAAATGTTTTGAGAAAACTTTATCTCAATTTTAGTTTATTATTGATTTCACCCTTGAGACCACAAAGAATTCACCCACTGAATGAAGTGTGTGGCGGCGGCGGGGGGGGGGGGGGGGTGGGGGATAAGTGTAGGTATGGGACGGAGTCGTGATTTAGTTTGGTTGTTGACGGTCGCGTAAAAATATACCGTAGCTCCCAGAATTTAACGAAGTTCCAAGAATTTATAGAAATTTTCATTATTATTGAAAAAATCAGAAGCTTTTCAAGACATGTAACGATTTTAAAGATTTTAAGCATTTCCAAATATTGAACGAGATTGAATGAAATCTCAATAATAGAACGAAAGAACTTTAATCCCAAAAAAATCCAAAATGTCACACTTCAAGTACAAAGTTTCACTTCGAACTTCCTGCTTATCCGCGACTTCCATGCATTCTACGCCAGAAAGGAAGAAAAAAGAGACACTGCGAGAGAGTGAATGAGACGGCGACAAACGCATGGATTGTTTGTCATCATTTGTCAGCTTTAGCGGTTCAGCAAAATTGATAGCGACAGCCAGAGTCTGGTAGTCGTTTGCCAGCTGATAGACTTGAAGCACGACGACGATGTTATTTATACGAGCTGCTTGACACTCTTTTGATTTGTGTTTTTTTTTATTTTCAGTTTTTTAGCTCTCTAAGTTTTTTAGCTCTCTAAGTTTTTAGCTCTCTCTAAGTTTTTCCGCTCTTTTTTCTTTAACTTAACTTCACATTCAAGTGAATGATTTAAAAGTTACGAGCTCTTTACTGATTTATACAGTTTTTTATTGTTACTTCTTAACTTTAAATTCTGATTTTTGAGAGATTGAGAGAGAATGAGAGCTTCTAAAATCCTTCGAATTCTCTTATTTTTAAAATCTTCTAAGCACAAATCAACCTCAAACAACGCTCTGAACTTTTTAATTAAGAAATCATTTTTGAAAATCTTTTCGAAGAGTTTTCGAACATAGACAAGAGTTGTAAATAATTTAATTATATTTATGGAATGCATTACCACTCATTTCCGTCCCAATCGAGTTCATCCATGTCGAAGCTAATCGAAGTGCTTCTCTCATCTTTAATTCCCTGCTTCTTTGTGCCTACTTCATAGCTGTCAGTTTTACTTTTTGACAGCTCTGACCTCCACTCTGACCTCCACTCAAATGAATCTGCCGTTGATTCAGGTGCCCGGCTCAAAAGGTCAGAAAAGGGTTGCCAATCCACTGAGAGTACCTTTCAAAGCTTCTGCTTCACTCTTTCAGAATACTTAATGCTTGTTCTTACCTCATTCTCAGCTCAGGTACTCATGTCGGCTTGCTTCTGCATGAGTTGGTTCGTTAGCTTGATTGTACTCGTGTCACGTCTATTCTAACATCTGCTTTGCATACGTTTTTTGGGGCCAAACTTTTTTGTAATATTCCAAATTGATTGCATTCACTATTCATTTTTATTGGGGTTTTATTCAATAATTTAAATATGTAATAAATTAAAAGTGATCAATAAGAAGAGAGAAAGAAGTAGAAGAAACATTAACATTATGCTAAACAAATATTGATAGGAAACAAACAACGAAAAATGGAGAAAAATATAGAAAATCATAGAGAAACATAGACAAATCAGGTAAATCTCAAGAGAATCGATAAAAACCTGAGGTAAATAAGACAAAGAAATAGAAAGGAAGAGGAACAGAGACAAACAGAGGCACACACAAATAAATAAACAAGAGTAGATCACAAATAATTAAACAATTTCTTGAACGATGAATTTAAATGATTCCGAAAATTATTTCACGGATGGATAATAAAAAAGGTGGATTACCCGTCAATCATTCACTCACTCAGTCATTCGGTCAGGCATTCAATTGCACCGAAAAACAGACAGACAGATAGACAGCACTTATTTACTGTAAATGCAGGCAAATTAGTCTGGAAACTATTCTGGAAATGGGCCAAAATCCATAAACCACAACCGAAACAACAACAATCTTAAACAATCTTAAATTCTAAACCTTTTATCGTAATCCAGACAGATTCAGTTGAGTGACTGACTGACTGGCAGGCTGCATAAAGATTTGGCCAAGAAACTGAATTGATTTTGTAACCTCTTCCATTTATTTTCGTTTTACTTCATTCTCGAATCAGCTTCACAGCGCAAAGATTTATGTTTCGGTTACGCTGCACTGTAAACACTTTGAAGATATTCTCTTTTATTTTTCATGTGGTCTTTTATTTACTATTAAATTTTCCTCATCGCATCTTTCGTGGTTTTTTTTTTATTCTTTCTTATTTTATAGTAAATTTTATTTTTTAATTTTTCCACACAATAAAAGCAACCGCTGAACATTTTAGTTTGCTTGTTTTGAAAAATCGATTAACTACGCTATTGAAATAATAAACAATAATTAAAAACAGCAGCAAAATTAATTATTTGGCTGAGCTTTAGACAGCTTCAATGAATATCATGCAGCGTGAAGAACGACGAGATCTCATGATATTCATTTGTACTCGCAGATGGTTTTCTATGTGAAAATCATTTAATGATTCATCAGCAAAATTTATTTTTTTTTTTTAAAGATATCTATTTGTAATTTTGTATTTGTAAATTTCGAAAATATTTACAAATAAATAAATTTTGATGCAAATTACCTCTAATCTGAGAATATTGAACTAAAACTATACTCTTAAATACTTCTTTGACCTTCTTTTTATTGCTCTTCGAATTGAATTTAAATATTTAAAGTATTTTTATAGTAAAGTCATCTTTAAATCATTTGAAATGAAATATTTTTCTCATCGATATCTGATTAGTTTGTTGTAACTGGCTGATGATTATCAGTTTCTTATCTCTGAGTGGTTATTAGCATATGTTTGTATAAACTGATAGTGAATTACATGGAGTCAGGTTGTTTTCACCGCTAATTTAGTGTTTAATACAACGAAGCCCGAAGTTATTCTGTAGAATCCTACTTTTAATATAAAATAATGCCTAAATTTATGTATGCCATGCTATGTTTATTACGAACAGATAGATTTTTATTGTAATACACAGATTAACTCGACCTCTATACAACCTATATACAACCTCTGTACGACCTCTGAAAACATACTTTCCACAGTACATAATAGATAACAGATACCATTTCCTTTATCGATTCGATTCCGACCGATTGTATTTCCAATTAACGTCATTTCATATCAAACCCCCTCAAAATAACAGTATTTCTATACATCTGTATACTGTATATTTTTTTATATATCTGTAATTCTGAAATATCTACAAATACAAGTTACCAAAAGCTGGTTACGAAGCATCAAAGTTATCATTTTTTGTGGTAATCTGAATTCGCAACCACAAATAATATAGAAACATACACATTATTCCATTCCTCTCTCCCCCTCTCACTCCTTCTTTCTCTCTCTCTCTCTCTCTGTCACATGTAATTTTTCGAGTAACTTTGCTTATTGGATTATAACCGCTGTGGCATTGATTTTGAGTGGGTGGGTTGGTGGGCTGAATGATAAATATTTTAGGATAGCAACATTGAAATATAAGCCGTTAGATACTCTTCATTAAAATTTCATATGAAAAGTTTGCCAAGATAATTCATTTCTTCTTGCTTTGTGACATCAGCTTCTTCTGAAAACTTTTTGACATCTGACATTTCATCTGAAAAATTTTTGCCATTTCGTTATTTCTAATATTTATTACGTGTTTTAGGCTTTGTTTTTGGTTGAGACAATTTTTCGTTTTTTTCTTATAATAATTTTATTAAATTTCATTTTCGTTCATCTCTTAAATTTTCCTCAGTTTTTATAATGTTTTCTTAGTATTTCTCCTTCATTCCCTCATTTCTCCTCTTTATCTTTTCTCTTTATTCTTGGTCACTTGATGTCTGGAATGAAGATTTATTTTAGAAGCCATTAAAACTCGTTTAACACTTTTGCTCTTCTTTAATTTGTGAACTTTAAACATAATCATTCATCATAAGTCTTATCAGTCTATCATTCATTTTCATTGACTCAGCTTAATCTTTTGATTTTTCTTCATTTTAGATTCTGCAGAAAATTGATCTTCAAAATAAACAAAAAGTTTATCGTCTGAGCTCATCGTCAACTCGTCTCAATCCACTCTTTCGCTGCGATACTCACTCATCCATTAATCACTCTTCACTCTTTAAAGTGTGTTGTGTACCATTCGCTCGGTGGCGATTCGTCAGGATTCTAAGGTTACCGAGTGAAAAGTTATCAAGACTTCTCTATCAGGCGAATTTCATGCTGGTTACCCAAGAAAGTGCAAACTTCTTGACCTCGTTGACATCAAACAACGACCACGACAGCGATGATGAGAAAACAAACCGACGATCATGAATTCAGCCATTAAATCAACCGTCAGGCAAGCCATCTAAGACGCCATCCATCCAAGGAGCCATCGAAACCATCGAAAGAGCCACTTAACCGCTCATTCCACCCACAACAGTTCTGGATACTTCAAAAGAGACCAACAGTAAAAACGTCACCCGATTCGTTGACGTTCCGAAAGAAGGATGGCCCCGCGACATGCTCAGAGATGATGGCCATGTTTTAGATACCTGGAAACGCGACTGAAATTCAAATTACTATGTACCTCAAACTGTAAAGGATGCGGATGTTAAATTATTAAGATGGCTGTTGGCCAGGTGGGCGGGTGACAGTCTTTCGTAAGTAGTGACAAGTTGTATAGAAAGTGACTCTCTCCCAGTCTCTTTTTATTTTTTCTCTCTCTCTCTCCTTTTCTCATGACAAAATATTGTTCTGTTCTTTTACGACGACTTAATTTTAGCTCGTTGTTTTCTGTTGTTGCTTTTTTTATTCTCATAACATTATTTTTTATGCCATTAAAGATGACAGCAACGCGAGTACGATGCAATTTTCAATCCACAACATTTTGCTTTATAATATGATGGGTGTTGTTTTAGTTTGAAACATTTAACTAAAACATGATAAATAATTTACACTAAAATTTACACTAAAAATTAAATTAAAAAGAGAAGATATGAGAGAGGAAATCATTGCAATCAAAAGTTTATCAATCATTTACAAAAGAGTTTTATGATTACTCATAATTTTAATATTCTTACAAATTGTTAATGTTTCATTCATCTCTGGATTTTATTCCAGTGGTGCTTCTTCGTACTCCTGCTGTTTTATGGGTTTAGTTTTAATTTATTGGTTTAGTATTAGTTTGACTTTAAATAAACATACATTGTTTTTGAATATCCAAGATGTTGATAAATTATTATTTATGATTATTTATTTTTTATTGAATTAAAGTATAACATAACACAAACTGAGAACACCAGTACATTTATTAGCTTAGCAACTACAGCTTAACTACCTTAATTTACACAGCATTTAAAGGCGCGTGTTTCATCTGCTGCCAACTTCAGGGAACCTCAACGATACACGATACTTAAATCACGAGTTTAATATGAGTTTAATTATGTACCAGTAATTATTACGTGTTTCTATCGATTAATTACGCAAAGTTATGTGCGCATTTTCTCACTAAATTGGAAGAGCGAGAGAGAGAGGGGGTGAAGATGATGGTGGGAGAGTGAAGGTGAAGGTGGGGTTATTGAAATATTTTGCAATGGAAACTAATTGCTCTTCAAACATCTTCTTGTACATGCAGAAGATGAAAGCAGAGAGTAGAACACAAAATAGACCACTTAACTGAGCGACTAGCTGACTGGTTGGTTGACTGCTCGGTTGGTTGACTGGTCGACTGAGCTGAGAGTTTAGTTTAGTCCTTTCTCTGTCTGTCCGCCTGGTTAGTATCCTGGCTGGCTTTGCGGCCATCGAATGTCTCTCTGGAGCCCCATTAAATTGAAATCTAATTTCAGGCTAATTAATGATGTTCTGAATTAATGGTTCTGGCACCCAGGGGTAGCTGTTAAAGAGAAACGAGGAGAGAGAAAGAGAGGGAAAGAGAGAGATTCAGAAGATGAAATTAAAATGCACAAACTCTCAGTATCTAAATAAAGAACGCTGTAGGAAATCTTTAAATAATACATCAAAGCACAAAATATTTCCATGTCAGACCCACTTCATAACATCTGCCTCACAGCGTTGAATAATCTTCTTCTTCTTCTTCTTCTTCTTCTTCAATGAAAAACCCGCTTTGGTGGAGATCTGCTTAAAATCGATTTTAGCCATTGTTTGGTTTCATTATAAAATTGACACGTGTAAACGACGAGCTACTTTATTGCTTCACAAATCTTTCAGAGTGATTTTGACATATTTTCATTTACGTAACGATAACACAATCAACTCAACTCAGCAGGTGCACCAACACAAAGGGAAAAAAAACCTCACTCAATCACCGAAACGCGATGTGATATAAAAACAACAACAAAAAACCGTACCACTCAAGAGCACTTCTAATCACTCAATCGTGACAAATTGACAAGGAAAATTTCGAGGCTCGATGAATATCCGAGCTGCGATGATGTCAAATTGATGTTCATTTTTATTGCTTTTATTTCGGTAAATATAAATGCAATGTAATAAAGGTAATGCATGTAAATTTACATAAACTTATCGATCAACATTTTTTGCTTATTTTCAGATGTCCAATACACTGACGCTGATACTGGCTCAGGCACATGCACAAAATGTATATATAGTGCTTGTATGTGCACACAGACCCAATATTTTGAAGGTGATATTGGACAAGCAGCTTAGAGCTGTAAATGATGTGAGGATTACTTCAAAAATGCCAGAGAAGAGAACTGAAAAGAAGAGAAGTGAAGTGAAAACTAAGTTGAATGACATTCAAGTCGAAAACAGAAACTCAGTTCAAAGCAAGAGCTGTGTTTAATATTAAATGGTGTATAGAGGTAGTCTATATACATAGTTATGACAATGATGACTGTAGTAACAATGATATTTAAGCTCTTTAATAAAGTTTTCATCGAAATATCGTATCTGTAGTAATAAATCTCGTAACTAAATCATCCACGTACTTCCATTGTATTCCATGTATTACTTGTATTTTCAGATGCTTGTTCTTTATTTCTTCAATCAATCTGTCAATTTATTTCCTAGAGTCACGCAACGGAATTCCTCATATCACTTCAATTCTTGAATTATTTTCATTTCATTATATTGATTCTCCCCAATTTTTTCTAAATTCTTTCCTTCAACTTTCTACTCTACTCTTTCAAGTCAATCAGATGCTGTTTTTCCCTCGTTATTTCATTTCATCTACGCTTATACTTCAAACATTTCTGGAACATTTTGCATTCTGGTGGTTCACTCAACGAGTGAATGTCCACAAGGTCATCGGGGTTCTATATTAAAGCAATTGTATCCAGTGTTTCTATCCAAACTCTGCATAAAGAAAGAGAAAAGAAGAAAATCCTTTAACAACTTCTTCCATTCTAGTGTGAAATTATGTCGGGTGTGAGAGAAACTTTTTATATTGGATGTATTAAAGACATGTGTTCAGATGTACTCGTATGTATCGTATATGTCAAAGCTACAGACATACATACATCTCAATGATACAACATGGTTTCATGTCATCGTTTTCAGTCAAGGTCAAGGTTCTTGTAATCTCTTAAACTCCTCTCATTTATTTAATTGGTCTTTAATTAAAACAGAAGATAAGTTTACTAATTAATATAAGTGCCAATAAAGCAAACGTCTCTTGTGATAACAAACAAATCTTTATTCATAACTCTGATAAGAAAAATATTTATTATATTATAGGATTTATTTACAGGTAGGAAGTCCAATAGATCAGTATAGCAGATATAAAGGTAGTAGATAAAGATATAGAGTACTACCCACAAGAGGCAATGATTAGACGATACTCTCTGAAGTTTACTTTAGAGTAAAGTGACTCGATATACTCGCTTCTTTCCATCCACATCTGATTTTGATGAGTTACCAACTCATTGACTCATCTTAATTGGAACAACTTGTCGTTATGTTGTTATTAAAAAAGTTTATCTTGTAAGAAGAGGTGAAGATTTCGTGACTGAGAAACTTTCACTAACTCTATATATATGCTAATTTATAATGGTTTATTTGTAGTTGTTGTTATTTTACAAGAAAGTTTTCGGCACAAAGTTGTTCAGATATCATGGATACATGAACAAGTGAGTAGTTATGTGCTACAATATATAGACATGTCTTCAATATGAGTCGATTTTAACTTAGTGCTTTTTTACCTTTTAATTTAGTTCCATGGTTTTTATTGACATGAAAATCAAAGCAAGTCATTGAAGCAAAATTTCCACTCTGAGCTGAAAAACCTGCTTGTAAGTTTGTTCGATTTCAACATACTTTACTTTACTCCATGTGAAGCTCTACGTAATCCTGGGGATTATCTTCACATATTTAATCTAGTCTTCGAAACCTCAGGATGGAATTTTCACAGATTCTTCCACATTAATTCGGTTTTGTGTATTTTATGTACTTTAACTTTATTTATCATGACTATGATTCAAGAAAAGAGATCTCAAACACTCTTTCAGTAAATAAAAGGGAGTTAAATGGAATTTAAATACATTTCAAATCCAATCGAGTTACTGTGAATTTACGCTTAATATATAAATTCTCCGTAAAACTTTGTTCAGTATTTTTAACCTTTTACCTGCTTGAGTGCAAAAGCAATCCTTCTGGCAGCACTCTGAATTTGATAACTCGAATCGAGAGTCTGGTAAAATTTCAATTAAAATATTATCCTTGATCAAAAGGATGAAGAACTCACTCGATGAAACACTGAAGGGAAGGAGAGGAAGTCGGGAAGAGGATAAAATAACCCGCAAGCAATATATTAAGTGAACCATTTAAAATTCAAGGAGAAACTCGTGAAATTTTGGGAATTTCTCAAGAATTTAAATCACAAAATAAATCAGGACGAAAGGGCGAAGGAAAATCTTAATTATATGATATAAAGACGAAAAATAGATATGATAACATGAAGTTTAATGAAAAACAAATGTTAGAATATTGATACCTGTGAAAGTAATTATAGAGATTTATAGAAAATATAATTAATTATTATGGTTTCATAACACTCGTAATTTTTAACAATATATAAAATACAATTAGTTACTGTTATTTTAATTCATACTATGTAAAAAAAATACTGTATATTTTTTGTATTAAATGTTTTACCAGAATGAAATCGAGTCACAATAAAGTGAATTTTCATGTTGCAACTTAAAAAACTGCAACTGAGTAGAAGCAACATTTTTAAATCCCAAGCAACCAATCAAGCGGATTAAATAAGTAATGAATTCGCAAAATTGAAGCAGATTTCATGCTTGAGCTTGATTAAATTGCAATGGAATTTTATATAAGTGAGGAAAAAGTATTAAGAAACTATTAAAAAGCATATAAAAATAAAAAAGGAATAAATTAAAGAAATAAAAGAGATAAAAAAGGAATGAATAAAATCAAAATAAAGCTGAAGGAGAGACAGGAGTCGTCGATGATGGGAAGTAGTGATCCATTTCGAAATTCAAGATTGCTAGTTTATTGAGGAAAAGCCGGCCCCACTCGATGAGCTGTCAGAATTGCAGGGTTGCACGCTATGAAATGAGACTGAAGTATTGTTGTTGTTGTTGTTGTTGTTGTTAAGTTGAATAACTGCGCAATTTTATTGGTTATCCTGACATTTTTGTTTATAGTGATTATTATTGTTGCTGTTAGACTGTGACAGCTTATAGAGTGCATGACGTTGCATGATGTATGAGTGAGTGACACTTAATTACCGATGACGTAGAAATTATCTACTTTTAAAAGCAAATTATAGCAAATTTTTTCATATATTTTATAATTGACTCAGTTTTTCCAGCCAGTTTGGCTTCTGGCCCAGTTGAAGTAATTGAATGTTACTCATACGTCACGGTGCACAGTTTTTGATATTCACACGTTCTCTTCCACGTTTATTTTCTTTAATTCGAATCAATACTTTAAATAAATACAACATTTTTACTAACTAATCGATTTAATTTTGGTGTATCTTTTTCTAATAAAATTCGAATGTAATGTGTTTTTTATTTACTACTTTATTTATTCTTTTAGCATATTTTATGAGTATATTCTCTTTCAAATATTCCCTTCATCCTGAAACAGCTTGAACGGCATCCTTGTAAACGCGAACGGAGTTCAGTGAACATCGAGGCCGGAAATTCTGCGGTTTTCTTATCGACGGAAGTAAAGCAAAAGTGCGAGTTGTTGCTCGAGATTATTCGAGGTGTTTTTTACTTCTTTAGATTTTTATTAAGCGAACAAAATAATTTTACACTTCAATTTATCTACGATACATGCAAGAATTTATACAGTATGTGAACTTCTTCGGAAGCCTTTTAATGAATATTTTATGAGTGTTGTTTTCTTTTGCTATACGTAAAATATGCTGAATATGTTTGTGTATTTATACACATACAACGATACTAAGTAGTTGAGACATATGTAAATAATTTATGATAAAACAGCCCGATTTTTCTTATAAGGGTAACAAAAAACAACAAAAAAATGTAGAAAAATGGTGTCATGGGATGTAAATAAAAATGTTGGTGAGAAAAACACACTCACACATTTAAATAACATTAAAATATCTTCTTAAATTACTTTTTCCAGTTCCTAATAAAAGTTATTTCTTAAAGTGGCTCATTAAAATCAACAAAACAGTGAAAACAAAAGAAAACAGAAGGAGAAAACAGAGAAAAACTAGAAAACAAGTTAATTAAAACTAAAAGCGAAGCAGAGATTAAGAAAGAAACTATTTCTTAATACTTCATTAAAGAATAGTTAAAGACAAGTTAAATAAACATGAGTATTTATATAATACTATAATCACACAGTTCCTTTTCTTCTTCTTCTTCTTCGTCTCATTAAGCGTTTCCTAATAGCGATAATGATGATGATGGTGATGATGGTGTTTTAACATCACCCAAAATAGATGATAGTAGATAATAATCGAGATAGAAGAAATGTTAAACTAATGACTGTTTCTGTTGATTACTTCTACGGTATCTGAGGTCAATATAAGTCAATATATAATATATATACTCACACATCTACACACACATATACACATTAATACTACCATACGTACGATATTTGCTACAATAACAACAATCGTCCATCGAGAGCTCATAAAGAATTCATAAAATGCTTAAACAACGAAGTATCACGTCTGTACGTGTTCAAAAGATATCGATTGCTGTGAAAATATAACATTAATAACAACAACAATAATTACAACTACAACACTTACAACAACAACAACGAAAACAATCACAACTACAACAAATAAAACACAAATTATGATAAAAATTAAAACATCAATACGAATATGAAGCAGAAGAAGAAAAGAAAGAGTATGCAACAACAATGATAACTACAGTGAGAAGAAACAACAACAACAGAAAAAGCATGGTAAACAACAACAACAACAGAAGAAGCATGCTAAACAACAACAATACTAGTAGGAGTAAAACAGAAAGCGAATGAGCAACAGAAACGATTACAACAAATAATAACAAACCAGGACCACTCATAAAAACACGGACGTGCTTTTAATCGATACGTTTTTTTGTGATGAGGCGTCCACAAGTCAGTGTGTATCTATTGTGAATTGTTGTCAATAGTGTATGAGTGTATGTATGTGTGTGTGTGTGTTTGTTTGTACATCCGTATTTGCGATAACGTTAATGTACATCGTGAGTCAATATATAAACGCTAATAAGTGGGTGTTGAATGCTGAGCTATACACCAACAAAAAGCGAAAATACAAAAATCTGAATCTTATTAGATTTACTGTCTATATGATATATTTTATATCCCCCCCCCCCCCCCCTCATCTCTCCCTCCTTTCTCTCATCCTTTTTTTCCTCAATGTCAACTACAGATTGTCAGCTGTTGCCAATTGAAATGAACACAAATCACAACAGAAAGCAACCTCTTCCAATCTTTTGACGTCACTTAAGAAAAGTTCAAAGCAATTTAAAAATCCAACAACACCCACAACAATATGACTAAAAAAGGAAAAAACATTAACAAGGAAAACAACAGGCGGCAGAAAGAAAAAAACACCGAAGCGAAGAGGCTAAAAAATAAAACCGTTGGCAATAAATAAATAGTTAAGATTAAAGAAAAAACCGATTCGTAGAACTCAAAGCAAAATAAAAGAGCTACCATAGCAACTAGAAAAAAAAATTGCGACAACAAGCGGCAGAAAAACGATAACAGGAATAACAACAACAACAACAATAATTGGCTGACGTTGATGAGCAGCGATCAACTTCTTGAGTCCGAGAGTTAATCGTTTCTTTGACTTTCTATTCCAGGAGCACGCCTACGCTCATCTAACGGTTTGCGTGAGCGTAAAGAAATTCGATTTGAGACCAACAAAGAAAGAAGATTAGGAGAACAATAAATAGAAAAAATTTATAAAATAATATAATAAAGAACACCATGAAATATATAAGATATACCTTAAAATATATGAGATATAATAATATAAGATATTCAGTTTCTGCCTTCTCTATTTTCTCTCTCTTTCTGGTTCGCTCTTCCTCTTTCTCTCTCCCTCTTCTTCCCTCTATCTCCGTCGTTCTCCCTCTCTCTCTCTTTACATGATTCTCCTCTCATTTTTCCTTTAATAGAAATCAACATTGTAAACTAACACCATTTTTTCCGAAACACATCTCAGTCTCGAAATTTATTCACACCTTTTTTTATCGAAGGAGAGTGAACAACAACACCCACAATGACGACGACCCTCTGCGGGTTGCTTTTCATTGAGACCGGAAACCGGACACTGACGATTTTGGTGAAAACATACGAGCGCCGCATGAAAGCACCACTTCACATCCAACCGGACGACGGTTTCCGGCTCCGTTACCAACACAACCATTTCTGTGGGTCTCCCTCTCTCCCCCACTTTCCTCGGTCCCTCCCCTTCCTGTCCACCCCAATGTTACCACAGAATTTCAAACAATCCTTAACAAAAAAAACGCTCTAAGCTTCGGTTTAAACTGCCGCCTATAAAAATTGGTATAACAATCATTGCTCGCTTTCCGGCCGCTTTTTTTTTTTAAGGAGTTTCCGTGTTTAATAACGCATGCATGCATGACAGTTCTGCCATCACGCCTGGCCGACTGCCCGCCCGCTTTTTTAACTGCTTGTCATGCTTATCGTTCTTATAACAAAATTTATTGTTACCGTTCTTGACGTTTTTATTGTTTCTATCGTTGTTGTTGGAGTGTGTTTTGTGCCTGTTACTGTTATTGTTGTTTTTATTGTTAGTCTCTTTATTCGCGATGTTTTATTTTTATTATTTTTGTCATGTTCCTCGCCATTCCTCCTTAAAATTACGTCTCCATTCGCAAATAAATATTCTTTATTGCATAATTTCAGGGGATTACAAAAATATACACTTTCATTCAGTGAGAGAGATGATATTCATTCATTCATCGGATACACGTTGTTTTAATTCGTATTCGGAGTCACGTACAGTTAAATAAAATTATTCAAATGCAGCCTAAAAGTATGCCGAGAATCGTTTCTCGCTGAATTAAATTGCGTCGTCATGGTTGAGGTAACGAGGTCGTTTGAGATCCTTACAATCCTGAGAAGAGTCTTGAGTCAACTTCAGATGAATTCAATTTATTGTTTAATTTTGGAAACATTTCTACTGTCACCAGCAGATTACCATTTATTTTGCCCTTAGTTACCGTCATTTAATAGATTAAATGTTCCTTCCTTTCCTTCCTTATTCACGTTACTCTGTCTACTTGGCTACGTACATATTCTTAGCTACTAAACAGGCTGCCTTCTTGTCTGCCTGTTGACCTGCTTCCTGCCTGTCTACCAACTTCACTGCCTGCCTCTTTATTTGCCTATCAATTGGCTTTCTTTCAGTCTGCCTGCCTGCAATCTTCCAAATCATTCTTTTTGCCTTCGGTTGATCGACTGCCTTCCCGTCCTGGTGTTTGTCTTCTTCTCAGCTCTTCCTGTCTTCTTCCCTGTCTGCGTGCTCGCCTTTCAACCTGCTTACTTACTCGCCGCTGACTTCTCGGACGCTCCTTCTTTTTCCCGCTTCTCCGCCCGCCTGTCACCGAGATGAAAATATTTAAAAGAATTATTCGACCAACAAGAATTGAAGAAGGACCAGAACAGGAAAGGAAAAGGGAAGAAAATTATATCCAATTTATGTCTAGGCGCCTACAAGTAGACTGAACTTCTTTGCAATGCAACTGAAGTACACCAAATTGGATTTTTATTTCCATTAATTTAACAGAACTGAAGAAATAAATGCAAAAAGAACTAAAACAACAGGCAGACAGACAGACAGTAAAGACGCCCACACAAACATGAGGATAAATCGACCAACAGAACGTCAGATAAACAGAAATAAAGAGCAAAAAACCAACAAAGATATACAAAGCGAGATTCCGAATTCCGCGTGGACTAGAAACCAAATCAAAACTGTAAAAGAAAGGAGAGAAAAAAAGGAATGCGAAATCCTTAGAATCCAGCCGAAAATCTATGAAATGCAAATGAATTGATTGAGCAAGTTTTTTGGCTTTGATGCGATATTCATATCCAGTGAAGACACAGAAAACAGAGAGATAGAAACCAACAACAACAACAAAACTGAAGTGTCTCGCAAAGAACTCTCATGAGCATCTCTCTGTGACCTAAATTTTTATACGTAGAACCTTAAATATTAAATAAAATAAAAATAATAAAAGGATGAATGATGAATACTCTGATTACTTAGTATATTGGAGACGATGTTGATAGTTGGCAGACGGAGTGAATGACTGAATAAATCACGGGGTGAATGACTGAGTGACTAGCGGTATGAATGACTGACGGAGTGACTACATGAATCGACTTGTCCCTCAAACTGAGTGACTAAATGAAGAGCTGAGTGATTGAATGAGTGATTAACTGAGTGATTGATGGAGTGACTACCAGATATTTAGTAACTATCTGAATGATTGAAGAAGTGAGTGACTGCTAGATAATAATAATTGATGGGTGGATATTATTACTGCTTATTTTTACATGAATCTCTATAACCCTTACATTAACCCCTTTAACCCTTATATTAACCCATACATTAGTTAACATCATGTCACATCAGAACCGAAATAAATCCCTTGTTTTATCTTCCTTCATCTTATAGATTAATGTTGAAACTTTCCTTTTCCGGAAGCACTGAAATAAATTTTACATCGCAATCTCTTCAACTCTTTCGTGTCCTTGTCTGACTCGTAAATTTTGTAAAAAATAAACAATGTTAAAAAATATCCTTCATAAATATTCAAACTTTGAACAACGTTTAATTGTATAAATCAATTTTTTATAAATTTTATAAAAATTTCTCTGTATTATAATCAATAAACACTTCTTTATTCAGCTGAAACACTTTTAAAATACCAACCAAAAACTATGCCGCAACTTTTTATTATAAAAACGTAACCCGAAAGAAAGGAGGACAAATTTTCTGAATAAACAACAACACTTCAAAGTCAGCTCTCTGAAGTCAATGCGCTTTCAAGTGCCGATTATCGATTATCGTTTGCTATAGAAACGTAACAACAACACAACAACAAAATCTCTAAGGAGACTATGAAAAATAACAACAGCAACAACGCTTATAATTTGAATCATGATCGGAATTGTGTATGTGAGTAGAATTTCCGCTACCGCGCTGAATGAATGAATGAGTGAATTTTTTACTCTCGAAGAGGAAGTAGAAAAAAGAAGAGAGAAAAAACCAGAAGAAGAATAAATAATGGAAAGCAGCGAAGAAATGAAAAAGTTGACATTCCAGAGAAAATAATTTAAAGTAGTTCACGACAGAAAATGAATAAAGGAAGAAGGAATGAATAAATGATTGAATAAACAAATATATGAATGAATGGTGGAAAGAATGAAGGAATAAATTAATAACTGCCAAAATTAATAATTGAATAAATGAATGCTGAAATGAAGGATTGAATGATGAAGTAAAAAGCTTGATCAATACAAATTTTAATGAGTGAATTATATGAAAATAATGAATAACAGAATAAATAATGATTGAATAAAGAGTGATTGAATGAAGAATGATTGAATGAAGAATGATTGAGTAAATGATAGTAGTAATGATTTAATTATGAACAGAATGAATTATCGATGTAAAGACTGAACGGCTGAATGAATTATGAACGAATTGAATAAATAGTGAAGAATTGAGTAATAAATTGAATGAACACCTGAGTGATTGAATGATTTATTGAATGTAATATTGATTGGAATAATTATTGAATGATTGACTGTCTTAATTAATGATTGATTGACTTCATTAATTACATGAAACAAATGAAACGATATGAAAAAACTGTTGAATGTTTTGACTTTAATCCTGAACTTTGACCTTCATCAAATCGAACCAAAGCTACATTCATTCATACCTTATTATAAAAAAAAGTAACAAATTTTTTATGGTTTTTCCAAGTTTTCACAACCGAACAATTCATTTCTTTCCCCCGACCCAATTTTAGCCTTTCTTTGGTCGTCATTTCTTTCTTTTTTCCTCCCCTTCTCAACATCAATTTAAATGCTTCTACGCCCTGCTTCTCTGTCCATTAATAGCAATAACAATAAAAATAATGAGACCCACGTAATACCGTTTCTACTGTCACAAAGCCCAAAAGTATGCTTCATTTTTCGTTTGCTTCCGCTTTTGTTATGTGTTACGTTTGTACTTCTGTAAGCCAGGAATCTCTCTCCACCAAAATCCTCCCTGATCCTTCCCTCCCCCGGCCACTATTAAAACGCCTGCCTACCGTCGGGCCCCCAGTTTTTGTGTAGTCTCATGTCACCGTCCATTAAATCTAACTGTTTAATGACCCTCTTACAACCACACCGGGGCTCATTACAGGGCGTTGCGGGGACATGAAGGGGGAACGAGCAGGTGTTGCGAAGGGAGCTCAATCTTTATGGCAACTTTAATGAAGCATTTAAAACATTTCATTTCGTGTAGTTTTGGACCGTGTAGACTCGGTAATAAAACCGTTAATGGTCATCATCAAGGACTTAATGATATTTACTTCCGAAGAATACAATATAAAGAAGAAGAAGAAGAAGAAGAAGGAAATGAAGATCTTAAATTTAATTTATAATGCATTTATAAATAATGCATTTAAATTAAACAATTAAATAAATTAATGTTTAATGTTAATAATATTAAATGTTTAAAAAATAGACTTGTTCGAAAAATAAAACTTATAGTATAATAGTATAGTTTATAATAATATTATTACATAAGTAAAAAGTTGTATTGTGTTGTACACTTTGTGCCAATTTGTAGTATAAAAAGTGTAGTAAACAGTTTAGCCTAATGTTTAGTAGTAATGTAGTAAAATGTAGTTTAGTAAAATGTTTAGTAAGATATTTGTAAAATATTATATGAATGTAGTAGAAAACAGAAGTAATACCAGTACTAAGATGCATAGTACTAAAGATAGTATTCAAAATAGTACTAAAAACGGTACGAAAAACGGTTCTTAAGGTAGTAATAAAAGAAATAATAAAATATTTTATGCTGATAATAGAATATCTCTAATATTGGCCATGAAAATAGTAATAGAAATAGTATAAAAATGGTACTTAAAACAATAGTGCACGAAATAGTAATAAAAATAGTATCTAAATTGTAGGATATAGAATAGTATCTGAAAATATAAAATTTTTATATGGCTTTATAAAAACATTTAAGATGTGTTAAGAAACTTACGATTGTGGAAGATTGCGTTACTCTGCAACGTAAGTAAATAAAAGAATAAGACTGGAAGCGAGTATTTATAATGTAAACGTGTGTGTGTGAGTTGGATGTATCTCTCCATGCATCTGTGTGGGTAATGAAATGAGTTGAAGTTGAATAAATTGCATTCGATATACAGGCGTGTGAAAGACAGACGCAATAAAATCAACGAGCAATAAATTCGTGTGACGTCAACAAACGTAATGCAAAAGGTGATAATGTAATCTTCTCTTAGCACATACTCACACACACACACACACACATGCACAGGCTCATCCAAACACACATACTTACATTCATGCATAACTTTGTGAATTTCGTGTGAAAAGCTTTACGAGATAACTTCAATGAGCATAACGTAACGCAACGTAAAGCAAGGAAATGTATGGCCACGAAATGTGGCGTTAAATGAAGATAAAACTAGAAGAAATAAATAAATAACCTCATTAATATGGAGATGAATGCGAGAGAAAGAGCGTGATGTGTGTGCACGTGTGAAGCCTCACACACACTATTACAATCAGAATGTAAGAAGAAGAAAAGGTGAGGGGAGAAGGAAAGAGAGATACATGTGTATACACTCCTACACACATACAGTTAAACACACCTGCACATTAGCATTTATAAACGATCGGAAAAGCTGAACGCACCTTTTCACTCACCGCACTCCACACTCCTGTCATTTCCACTTCCCCTTCCGCTCCCCTTCCTTCTTCCCTTGAGAACCTGATGGAATTCTTCATCCATCATCATGAAAATTATAAGTAATTCAAAATGTCAGAAGGTCGAATGAATGACAGTTTTTACAACTCACACATGAACGAACAGCTGTCAAAAAGATGTCACTTAATAAAGCCGTCCTGCTCTAAATTTGATTAAAGTCTAAATTTCATAAAGAAAACATGAAAGGAATATTCAACTCAGAAAGGAACTCTTGTAGAAATGACGTCATTAATGTATGTATATACAACGTGTTATCCACACATATGCCATGTATGACGTCACTCTCAAATATCACAACGTTTTTTTCATTTCTACGTATACAGAATATTAAGGCTGTCATTTTATGTATGCGCAACAAGTTGTCTCAGTTTACAACAACACTAACAATAACAGGAACAACAACAGGAACAACTACAGAGCAGAACAGCATCTACAACAACAACACCGTGCATACAACAACACCGTGTGTATCCAGTATCCAGTGTACCAGTCACTGTGATTGTAGAACAGAACAGAATCGGAACAACTTTAAACTGGGTCAGAACATTGTATTTCATGGCAGGGATGTAAAAGTGGCAAATGTCAAAGTTCAATTGTGAAGAGTTGGTTGACAAGGTGCTGCTATCGATGAATGTAAGCAACATACACACACACACACACCTGACATACATAAAATAAAATTGACGCCTTAAACATCACCTTAAATTTTTATGTACTTTTGGAAATTTTTTTGTAATTCTTTTGGAAAACAAACTCTGTTATAAAATCTCTCGTTAACCGACATCGTTATGTTGTGAAGGTAGATTTTGTTGGTAGGATTTTTTTCCTGTCTCCAAAGCAACCCGACGAAAAAACCGAGTGTTGATGATTTGGTTCGTTAGTCCAAGAAACCGTTTTTGTGCGAATGCATGCGCTTTGTTGTTGTTTTTTTTGTTGTTGCCGCTCGACGCCACTAGTTGCTGTTGTCTACAGTTATTCGTCGAAATCAATTGGAGTAGAAACGAGCTACGATGTGTTTGTTGTCACGTTACGTGTTGCTAGAGTAATTAAAAGAAATCAATTTGATCCTGACATTTCGTGCGACTCGGTTGCCAAAACAAACTTTTTTAATTAAACATTCAACAAAGCTTTGCTGGGAGTCCAAAATCGGGGTAGTATTAGTTTTAGTTCTTTTTTTCTACTGTTTTAATTTTAAAAATGGCACGCAGCTGCAATGCGATTGTTTTCACGCTGGAAGCGATTTCCTACAACGGCGAACTTCGCACTCTTTTCCGTTTCTGTTTAGCTTTATTGCGACCTGCATTTTGTGATTAAATTAAATTAAAACTTGGTACAATTTTACAACGAAAGTCGACGACAACATAACTTTCCTCCGCCGCCCCCCCTCGCTATCTTGCTCGCTTACTCATTCACAAACTACAAGCAAACGTAAACGTTTTTTGCTTTCTTCAAAAAATTGTTCTTCATTAAAGCAACAACATACAAAAATAACAAAGTTAGCTGTTGTGTAGTTATTTTTTTTCAATGCATGCTTAAAAAGATAAGCTCGGAATAAGAAAGTAGAAGAAAACTTTTGCTGTTAACAACAACAACCACACAACAACAACACAAAAGTTACGTTGTGAATGCAACAAGCGTGAGCAAGCACACGCACGCATTACAGAGATTTTGTTTTGCGCACCGGAACATGCAACATGCAATTTTTAAAACACTTGAATTGGAAGAAAACGAACAAAACACAAAACAAATGAAACCGCAACAACAAGAACAACGTGCATTGCTATATGTAAGAAAAGAAAAGAACATCAACCACAACACAGCGACGGTTGGGTTGCTGTAAAAAAATGCATTTAGTAAAAAAACAAGCACAACTCTTTACTTGTATTCTCTATTTTTGTGTTTATTTTTTAGCATTTACCGTTATGCTGTGCTGTATGGAAACTGTTACTCTCTGCTGTCTTCTATGAACAGTGCTAGAAAAAGTTTCAACGTCCAGGTGAAGCACAGGCACAGCGCATGCTTTCCGAATCTCTGTGTTCAGAGAGAGAGAGAGTGAAGCCACTTGGCGAAAGCAATACAGTGAAAACACGTTTCTTTAAACGCTGTACTTATAAACTAACCCTCTCTCTCTCTCTCTCTCTCTTTCCCTCTTTCTCTCTCTCTATCAATCCATTGAGACGCTGATCAATTCAATGTTTGTAGACCATAAAGAAAGTGTCTTTCAACCTCTTATCTTATCTTATGTATCTATCGTTATAATAAAGCAAATTTATGCGTCAATATATAAGTAAGTATGTTCGCAAGTAACGAGGTAACTAAGTAGTGTGCACCGTTATTCTAACAGTATAATAGTCAAACTAAAATATATTCAGACACTCAAAACCAACATCAGATGCACTCTATCGGAGTTCAATATCTTTTTCTTTGTATTGTATAACAACAAAGGATGAAATATAATAAAAAAAGAATCTAATCTTCATTCTACACCTTAGAGAGTAGAGTATAATAAATAACAAAAAAGAAGTAACAAAACAACAAAAATATCATGAATGTCATCCAGGGAATTTATTCTAGTTACTGAAGGATATTCCTGTTGTGTTGTTGTTCGGGTTTCTCTTGAATTCCGTCAATCATGTTGTCTACATTCTGTACTTTGGCAATATATATTGAGTGCTGAGTGGCTCTGACAGGTTTAACGCGATACAATTTTCCAGCTGAAAAGAAAATCTGTTGAAATCTATTATCATATCGTCATTTCCTCCGCTCCCACTCCTTATCACCAGCGGTATTTCTTGAAATTGAAGGACGCGGACAATTTAACGCGTTTAACGTTGGAAAATAACAGTAGACAGATATTATATTAGAACAAATATATACGTATGTCAATCAAAGAAGAGGGTTTATGTTAATTCACCGAAAAGTAATGAAAATGGTATTTAAAAAGAAAGGACTACTAGAACGGCCCTGAAGACCCACCTTAACCCATGTAATTTTTCTTGTTTAATGCCAATAAATAATCATTTCAATAAAGAAAAATATCAGCACTTTATTAGCAAATAATATCATTTATTTTGAATTTGGGAATGGATATTCTTATCCTCCACTTAAATCTTCATGATTCCCATTGAACATAGAAAACCAATTACATAATTCTTGATTCTTGATTCCTCGTTTTTGGTTCTTGGTTCCTAATTCTTGGGTGCTGATTCTCGACTCTTAATTCTTTATTCTTGACTCTGTATTCTTGAGTCTTGGCTCTGGGTTCTGACTTCCTTCCTCCTAATACTTGATTCTTACTTCTTGATTCCAAGTACTCCATTCTTGCCTCTTGATGCTTGTTTCTTGATTATTGTTTCTTGATTCTTGATTTCTAATTCTTAATAATTGATTCTTGGTTCAATTTTTCTCTCTGTATGATATGTATGTGAAAAGAAATGAAATAATTTTTATTTATTTTCCTTCTTTTCCCAACCATTCAGAGTTCGGTTTGTGGATGAGCCAAAATGAAAAGTGGTTTAGTGGTTGGTTTTATAGAAAGTGGTTAAGTGACTCAGTTCTAAGCTCTACATCACAATCCAGAGATCTTTCTCCCTCTCGCATTCTTGCATAAAAATACATGTTTATATTCATGTAACTCATTCGTTTCCTTTCACAGCATCGTCACAATCATTTCACAAACTACAAAATGTGAAAAAAGAAAGAAAAAATGTAAAATCCTTTCCATGAAATCTGCACAAAATAAAAAAACCATCTCTTCATATGTTTGTATGTTTGATAGATGAAGTGAGTAGTAAGGGACACATACACACATGCACACACACACATACCTACAACAAGGACAACTACACAAAGTTATAAATGATAACGGTACATAAGTTCTTCCGCAAAGAGACCAGGACAGCGCTGACCAACTTGAATAAATTTTCATATAAGAGTGAATAAGAAGCTTCTTAACTGATGCTTGGAATGAACAATCGTAGAGGGGAAGGATACGCGGACGATGACGATGACGATGACGGAGCAAGAACAGAGCAACAAACCTAAGTATCTGCATGATTGTGAGAAAAGCGCTGGTGACGATGATACTGTCTATTGGCCCGGCAATGTGGGTATCTTACCAGGGTAAAGTACCCACTAAAACCTCTCCTCCTTCTGGGATAGTCGAAGCATATCATTGCTTAGGTCCCTTTTCGTTCCCTACTTCCCGGGAACGGAGATAATGATGATGATTATGATAACAATAATAATGATAATCATGCCAATGTTGATGACGGAAAATAAAACATTTCATATTTTTTTGAATAATTTTTTCTTTAATTGTTTATTATTTATTATTATGTATGTTAATAATAATAATTTTTGTTTTACATGTATTGAATGTACTAAATGTGTATGTGTGTTTGTGTGTGTATATATGCTTGTGTGTTTATATGCATATCTAAAGTAGTGATGACATTTTTAATTTAATTGTATTTATAATCAAGTAGCTACGAGTACAGCTGACGGTGTCAATCAATCCATCAATCGACTGATGTTGTTGTTGTTGTTGTTGTTTTCTTATCTGGTCGTTTTTATTGCTGCTGTTTTCTTTTGCTGAATAATAATTAATTATTATTATTATTTAATATTTTGTATATTTATTTCTTTGTTTATTTCTTTATTTATTTATTATATTTATTTTATTACATAGTTTTATTCGCTACAACAATTAAACGTGTCTGTGAATGTGTTTGTTTTTTCTTTTTCCTTGTTTCTTCGATTCTTTCTATTATCATATTTTTCTTGTTGTTTTTCTTATTCTTGTTCTGCATTTATTTCTTTTGGGTTTTCCAATAATTTCTTTATTATTGGGTTTTTCCTCTCGTTTTTCTTTTTTGTTCTTACATCTGTTTTTTCTTTTTTAAGATCTTTATTTTTAATTTTTTTTTCTTTTTTAACCTTTAATTTATTTACTTTTAATATGCATATTTTTTGTTGTTGTTGTTTTTGTTGTTGTTGTCTTATTACTATTCTTTTATATTATATAAGTATGTATAAATACTATCAATTAATTCATTTAACTTCGGATGCTGTTGTTTTTGTTCTTAGTTGTTGTTTTTCCTTTCATTTTCAAAGACTTGGACACATTTTTTATGTTTCTCTGAATTTTTTTGAAATTCGTTTTTGTTTTTCTTTTCATTTCGGTTTCTAAAAGTTCTTAAGTTAAAAAGCATTACAATTAATTTTTTATTTTTGAATTGAAGCAAAATTAAGAGCAATATTTTTCTCATAGATTAATAACTGTGTGTAAAAATAAATAAGCAACAAATGAAGAGTTTGTGAATTTTTTATGCTTTCATTCTTCCTGTTTTCATACTTATTTGAATGCTTGTTTTTGTATGCTCGTTTTTTTTATTTTTTTAAATAAAGTTCAGAACTAAATACATAAGGCCACTTATTATGTACATATAATAATACATATACATATGTATATACCTATGTATATATAGATACACATATATATGGGTGGGCCAGCGGTTGGTTTCTTTTTGAATTATTTAACTCCATTTAAGGTAATCATTTAATTCGAAAACAAACCAGCCGATGGCCCACCCTTTATATGTGCATTAATTATGCGTGTATACTTGGTATATATGTATGTATGCTTTGTAGAGAGTTGCCACATTTATTGGACTTGAGTGTGCTACGTAGTGCAAATTTAGCCATAAATTTATTTAAACATTTTGTTTATTTTTATAATTCTATTTATTATTATCAATTTTCTTTTATTTCGTTTCCATTCATTTATTTTTTATTTATTTTAATTTTTAATTATTTTTTTCTTTTTTCGATTGTTTTAATTTTGTATTCCTTTCGTTTTTTGTTTTAATTTTATTATCTTTTCATTAGTTTTTCATTCATATCTTCATTCATATTTTACTTCTTAATTGAATTTATTTTTGCTTAAATTTTTAGTTTAAACCATTTTTCGAATACTTTTTCTAATACTTTAAATTAATTATATTTAATATTAACCCTACAGTGGCCTGTATTGGAAATTAATTTTGATTTCAAAACTAATCACGAATTCAGTTCAAAAATATGTACATATTTTTTACTGATGCTTTTATATTTTTAATATTTACAGCCATATTCTCGTTGATGGTAACTTAATATAATTGCATAGTTTCAGGCTGCGCTAATAAATAATTTATCAACTTTACAATCAACGAGAATGCGGCTGTTAATTTTCATTTTTTTACTACAATTTTTTTGTTTAGAGTATAAAAAACTCTTTGAATTGTATTCTTCACTCTTAATTTTATTTGAGTTCACTCCAATCTTCCTTCATTTCTTTTCATTGTTGTTTTACTTGCATTCTTAAAAAAGCAACGAATTACAAATTTTCGATTTTTCTTTTCTTTTTTTACACTATGCTTTTATTAATATTTTATTTGCTTATAATATCTGTTTATTTCTTGCATGCATAACTTCAATTGCTTTATTTATTTTAATATTTGATTTACCTAGTAATCATTTACTTATGTGTGTTTGTGTTTGTGTGTTTGTGTTTGTGTGTATAAATTAAAGTTCTTCATGTTGTTGTTGTTGTTGCTGTTGGCGCTGTTGTTGTTGTTTTACGGTATGTTATCGATTTTTACGAGTTTATATTTTTACGCAGAGTTCTCTTTTTTGTTTTCTCTCTCTCTCTCTCTCTCTCTCTCTCTCTCTGTCTCTCTCTCTGTTTCACTCTGTCTCTCTCTTTATCTCCATGAAACATGACTCCATGACTACGTTGACACTATACGAAATTTTGCACAATATAGTATGAATTTCGATAACTCAGCCCTGAAGTTCCTCCTTGACTCATGCAGTAAATTTAATTGTTTCTCGGCATCTGGCACTGTCTTGTTGAAACCACATGTCCTCATCCACCACATACATATCTTGCAATTTAGTCCCACAAACTTGGTTATCATATCGCCATACCACCATCTGCTATTATTGCCCGATAAGCCGCGTTTCCAAAGAAGACTGTTCCGATAACGCCTCTAGTCATCTATCATTCATGTCACTATTCATTAAAACATCAGTCAAAAATAAGAACTCCTTCCTTCGCATAGTGCTTCCTTCTTCCATTTCTGCAATAATAACCTTGAACTGTAAGCTGTTGTCAAAATGTTTTCAAATCCTGTGTGAATTTCGGGACATGAGTTATATACATACATATGAATATGTTCTTATCTTCTTTTCCTTTTATTCGCAGTAAACTAACTACTAATTTATATAATTTAACACTATTTCTAAATACATAATACACACATATAACTACATGATCGTATTTGTTGTTGCTGGTATTTGTTGGTGTGTTGGTTTTTGTTCTTTTGTTCTGTAGTTTTTAAATTTCTAAAGGGTGACCCATCAGCTGGTTTCCTTTTAAAATTTAATTTTCATTTAAATTTCATTTTAATTTATTAAATTTTTAAATTTAAAAAAAAAAACAATTTTATAAATGAAACCAAACGATGGCCCACCCCTTATATATAGTCTTTAATTGTGTTCTTTAAAATAGGTTTTCATTTTCATTGATGTACTTATTATTTATTTTTGTTGTTCTTTTCCTCTTCGCTCCAGAAATTTTATTAAATTTTGTTTAGTTTTGAGCTGTGATTTAAATATTTTTAAAATATCCACTCTTTTTTTAATCTGGTTGCTTTTGTTTTGTTTGCCTTGTTTTGGTTTTCTTCTTCTTTATATTTTGGTTTTTTTTTACGCTTTGTTGTAATTTTTTATTTAGTTGTTGAAGCTACAAAAAATGCTTTATTTTTGAAATAGAAAATAATTGTTTTTTTAGTATGTAATGTTTTTTAAATATTTTAAGCGATTTCCTATATTTTATTAAATTATTTGTTGCTTTCTTTATTTGTGTATTTATTTTATCTTCATCTTTTTTTTAAATTCTTGTTTTATTTCAATTAAATTGGTGTTTGAAATTTTGATCCGTTGTTATTATTTAAAAATTTTAAATTTAAATATGAAATAAAAGCAAAAATAAAATAAAATATAAAAACACAAATTAAAGTAAAATAAAACAAAATAAAACCAAATCGAAATCATTTTTATTTGTTTATTTAATTTAACTTGATCTGTGAATGAACATAAAATAAGTTCGAAATAAGATTTAAAATTTTATTAAAAATTTCATTAAAGAACATGATGAAAGAACGCCGTTTTTTTCGGAATTCATAAAAAATAAAGTTGACATTCTTATAATAACAATTTGACAGGAGAAAAAACTGCTTAAATTTAAAAGAAAAAAACCTCTTTTAACATAAAAGTATAAAACATTTCTAAGTTTGTAGAATTCAAGTTCAAATTTTACTCACAAAGTTTCAAAAAAATTTTACTTTTGCTCCTTACAATTATTTCGAACAAATTTACTTTAATTTTATTCTTATTTTAAGAGTATTTTAAATATAATTTTAGATTCTATTTTTTCCTCTTCCCAGTTTTTGTTTTCTTGTAATGAAAGTTCTGAGAAAAAAGTTCTTAGTTTTTACTACGGCAAAATAAAACTATTTCCATTAATCACATAATTGAAAAATGAAGAAAAGATTTGAAAAAACTTAGTAAAACTTTCAATTTCAATAATTGTTTTTATTTTCTAATTAAATTTAAAGCGCTGCATAAAACTAAAGAATTGAAGTTACGCGCTGAAGTTAAAAAGTAGTTTTAATTGTTTTAAACAAACCAGAGTATTATAATTAAAGAGAAGAGAATAGCACTGTAAAGAGAGAGAAGGGTATGATGCAATTCTAATTACAAATCATATTTCATTTGCTCGACTCTTATGAGCTTAGTTCATGATAAAGAATCCAGAAATACTAATCGATCTGATCGTAAATCAAAAATCTAAAAAAAACACTCAAAGAATTAAAATATTTCCAATAAGTTTTCCAATTAACCCAAAAATGGACTTTTCTTTAAATATCAAAAAAAACGTGTTAACATGTAAAACTCACGGAACTCAAAAGGACTCTCTACTGTGGGAACCTATTATGAATATTTTACAACGGTTAATATTTCATAACCCATTATAAATACTTTACAACAGTTTCTAACAGCTTCTTATTTTTTTCTTTGTTCTTTTTGTTTTCATATTCTTTTTTTTTTCTCTTTTCTCATTTGCTTGTGACGCTGCATCACGTCATCTGCTTCCCCTTTTTTCATAGAAAACGTTTCTCTATCTCTCTCTGTTGGTGTCTCTCTTTTCTGTTATTAACAACAAATGACACTTTCATTATTTTTGAAATATTTTCCAATTTTTAATTGAATAGAAATGTTTTTTCTTACAAAATAGCTACAAAAATTGCTCAAATGGTTGCGATGTCAAACTCTCTCCACGTCTGTCTATTTTTCTCCCTCTCTCTATCTCTCTCTCTCTCTCTCTCTATCCATCTCTAACTCTCTATCTCTCTCTCTATCTCTCTCCATCTCTAACTCTCTCTCACCCTCTCTCTCTCTGTTTTCCTTACACTTTCCTTCTACGTACACACAATAAGCAATATAAAAGCTTTAGGAAAACCTTTCGAAATTAGTTACCAGGATATTCGATTGATTGATTTCCAACGCAATGCTGATGACAGACTGCGCTGCTCGCAACCAATTGCAACAAAAGTAAAAAAACGATTTATCTAAAAAAAAATTAAAAAATACAGTGAAAATTCAACATTGTAATGTTTTTTGTTGAATGTTTGCTGGATGTAAACAATAATGGTTGTTGGTTCTTTTTCATTTAATTAGATTCACAAAATGGTTTGTTTTAAATATGTTTTTAATTTTTTTTAATATTTTGATATTATTTTTCTTGTTTCTTGTTATTTTCGGATATATAGTATATGTACTCGTGGGTTGTATAAACTCGTGAATTTTTAGAGTTGAGTTCGGTTATTGTTTTTGTTGTTGTCGTTATAATTATTTAATTGAGAAAATTCGCACTCATTTCAATGTCAAATAACCGAGAATTATTATTACGATGATGATCGTGATGATGATCCCTTCCAATGCCTTAATTTGATGTTTCTGTTTTCCACTCCTATGTTCGATGTTTTTTTCCACCATTCCTCTGTGTGTATTCATTCTCTCTTTTTTTTTTGTTTAACAAAAAATTTGTTGTTTTTCTCTGCTCAGTTGCTTTTCTTATAAAACATGCGTCGCAAGGTATTTCGTAAACACAGCGACGAGAGTGTCGTCGATATCATGGGTGACGAAGATAATCTAGTGGAGGTGGTTGTTGTTGTTGTTATTGTTGTTACTGTTGCTGTTGCTGTGGTGGTGCTGTTGGTTGTTTTTGCTTTCTCTGTTGATGGTGTTGTTGTTGTCCTGTTGTTCATCATCGTCGTCATCTTTGTCGTCGTTGAAAGGAAAATTTTATTTTATCTCAGCCACGCATGCGTGAGACAATCAGCCGCGGTGGCCCGCTTCGCTGGATCGAATTCAAGCATCGGCTTCAAGAATGCTGCGAACGCCGCAGCCTCATCGCGAGGCCAATCGTACTTCTCCGAGAGCACATCGACCAGACCCCACGGCTTGAGGCCGGTGATGTTCCGCAGCTCACCCTTGCGATTGAACGTGTGCGTGGCATACGTGCCGCGGAAGATGATGTAGTTAGGGATGGTGCCCAGCAGCTCGATGATGTGTGCGATGTGGTCCTCATCGCGGGAGTAGCTCTCGCCCGAATGCGGTTCGAAGAGGTAGTCGCCGGTGGCCAGCTCGAAAGCCATGCAAGCGGTGCTCCAGATATCGGCGGAGGTGTCATAGCCAGCGCCCAGGATTACTTCTAGCGAACGGTACTGACGTGTTTGTATATCCTCGGTGAAGTGTTTATCCACCCAGCAGGCGTTGCCAAGATCCGCTATCTTCACCTCGAAGTCGCACGGTTCGAGGGCGGGATCCAATTTGCACAGTTGGTTGGTAGTTGGCGATAGCGGCCCATTTATGGAGGTGGTAGTGTTGGGTGACGGTGTATGTGTTGGTGTTGTGTGCGGATTCGGGTTCGGGTACGGATTCGTATTCGGAGTCCTGGTGTTGGTGTAGGCCTGATGATCTAAGGTTTTTAAAAATTCTTGTTGTTGTTGTTGTTTATACTGTTGTGACTCTGGATTGTTATTGTTGTTGCTGCGGTTCGCAGTCGCTGCAGTATTTTTAGCGTTCTTCTTCTTCTCCTTTTTCTTGCTGGCGGAAGGCGACGTATTTAAAGTCATATCGGCTGGCACCGCAGATTGTCCTTTAAGCGTAGGCGACGAATTGCTAGAGTCATTCAGTTCACATTTCACGGTGTTGCTGCCGCTGCTTGAAGCTGATTTGTTGTCTTGCTGTTGCTGATGTTGCTTCTGCTGTTGATGTTGCGCAATTTGATTGGAATTTTCTGAAAATTACCAAAAATGTTTAATTGTTTATAGCAATAAAATCCGAGAAAAGAAATCTACAAATTAATAAATAAAAGAAACCCAATCGTTTTTACTTACTCTTATTCTTCTTCTTCTTTTTCTTCTTCTCAATCACATTGACCACAATTTTAGTCACACCTCCAGCACCATCGAGAATGGTTTCACTTGTGTCAACAGCTCCACCGCTGAAGCGTTTATTTGGCAGCTCGCGTGGTGAATTCGTATTTGAAGCATCATCGGCTTCAGCTTCATCATCATCATCGTCTGCATCAGATACTCTCCCTTCAGCAACTCGTTCGTCCTCGTCCTCATCGCCATCCTGCTCCTCCTCGTCCACATCGCCCTCGTCATCATCGCCGGACACTACATCACCATTAACCATCGCATTTTCTAAAACTACTTCCGTTTTAACCAAATGTTTCTTTTCTTTTTTAAGTTGCTTCTGCTCATCTTCGCCCATCATCGGCTTGTCATCGTCGTTCTCTCCCGTGGCAACCTCGCCGGCCAGCACAGCTGCTGCAGCAGCGGCATCACCTTGTCCACCGCTCTGCTCCAAGTAATCCCACTGTTTTTTAAACAACTCCAAACGTTTCTTGGCTTTCTTCTTGAGCTTCTTCTTCTTGTTCTTGCTCATTTTGCCCGTAATTTGAGGCTCTCGGTACTCTTTCGGAGCACGACTCACGAACGATGGAAACATTTTGAAATTCATGACATAGAGCTCAGTCGCTTCGTTGGCCAGAGATCGAATGTGAGGTTCATCCACGCACAGCAGCACATTCTCCGGTTTGATGTCGGTGTGAATGATTTTGCAGCAGGTGTGCAAATAATCGAGTCCTTCGAGAACCTGTCGCGTTATCGATTTCACATTCTCGATTGGAATGCCACGGTACTTGGACTTGCGGATGAGCTTCAAGAGGTTGTCGCCAAGCACCTCGAACACCATGCAAATGTGCGTTCCATTGACACCAGTTATTTTGAAATCATCGAGCAGTTGTACGGTTTTCTGTCGTCGTGGATTCGATGGATCCGAGTCGCGCACCGATTTCAATATTTTTATTTCATCTTTGGCCGTTTCGGCAAAATGCGCAGCAGATTTGACAATTTTAATGGCTACGTAACGCTTCTCCTCCAGGTCCCAGCACAGCCAGACGGTCGAGAAGTGACCCCAGCCCAGTTTACGAACGACATGATAGCGCCCTGTAAAGAAAGGAACAGCAAGGAAATTAAATCACACAAATACCATGAGTAGAAGACTGAACAACGGATGTTCTTGGATATGGAAGTGGTTGGAAATGAAATTAGAAGAGAGATCGTGATGAACCATCTAAATAAATAAAATCTAGAAACTCTAAGCTGTCCTCCAACAACTCCATGTCATCATCTGATGAGATAAAGAGCGCCGATGAATAGTTGAAGGTGCCAGCTATGTTGTTGCTTATTCGAAAGGCAGAATTAAACTAAAGTACAGCTGAATTGCAGCAAATGGATTGCAATTCAAAAGCAGTTGGAATTGTATTATTGGTTAAGTGAGTGAGCCAGACAGCCAACCATCCAGAAAGTCACTGAGCTGCACTGAAAAACACAAATTCAATTAAGTTAACCATACCGAAAGTATGTAGTACCTCGTAAAAAACACAATAAAAAGAAACAAAATTAATGACAACTCGAGACAACAAGTGAACATGGAGGCAATTGTGAAAAGTTCTCTTTTCACCATAGTTTTGCAGACCAAAAGAAAAGCAACACAAAAGCACAACAACCACAGGTATTAAGAACTAGGTTTAAAAACAAACAATTGAGATCTTTAAACATTTTTTCGAAAAATATCTTTAAGAAGTTTTCTCTTTCACATGAAGTTAGATAATGTACTAAATTTAATGTACATCGAAATCTTTAATGCAATTTTCACTGTTTTCAGGACCCATAACGCTTTTATTGTATTTCGACGAATATTATATACACTAGAAAAGAAACTTAACAAAAAATTGTTTTCTTTATTGATATTTCTGGAAAATATAATTTGCGCAAAAACTAACCACAATAAAAACAAATAAATAAAACTGCAATTCAACAAGAAAAACCATTAAAATAACTAAATAGAAAACGAAATCGAAATGTAAATAAAAATATTCCGTAGAAATGAATAGAAAATAAAAACGATTTAAAATCGATTTTATTATTATAATCAAATCAAATAAAGGAACATTAAAAGAAAAAGACAACAACAATCGCATTACAAATAAAACAAAAACCAAATGTAAAAACTTTCAATTTAAAAATTAACGCAAACAAACACAAACGCAATCAGAACAACGATTATAAACAATAAAGAATGAAACGTAAAAGTAATGAACTAAAAATAAAAACTATTGCGTGGAAAATTAAGCGCCGATAATCAATCAGTGAGCAAATCACGGAAAAGTTTTAAATTATTTACAGCAAATAAAAAGCAACAACTTTTCATAATATAAAAAAATTTAAAACAAAGTAATTTAATAAAAATTTTTAAAGCAAACATGGTTTAACAAAATGAAAAATAAGATCCATTTCAAAATTAATTTCTTTCTTTCTTTAGTCTTCAATATGAAGAAAAGCACTGATGGATTCAAATGTTTTTCCCTTGGATTAATTTTAGGTACCACGCGAGTTCATAATGGAATGCAGGTTTAATATCATATGATCTGCAATAATGTTACTTTATTGTCATAGTTTTGTCGTTGGAAAATAGTTTTTAGCTTTTTGTATAAAAATCATAACATGATTCGTGACGTGACATATTTTTCCCTTCATGTTAAACCTACGAAACTTTTCATATAATTTTAAACTTAAATAACTAAACATAAATTGTGACTCTGGCCATTATTAAGGATATGTGAAGTATGCATTAGAACTAATTAAAAATATAAATAAAAAATATGAATACCTAAAAATGTATGTTATGGGTTTTACTTACGATTACAGACGTCAGAGCCGTGACGTGACAACCGTTGAAACTAAATAAAATCGTATTTTTAGGAAATCTATCCCGTGCAATTATTTTTTAAATTCTACGCATTAAAAACTTGCTTTAAATTTCAATTTTCAATATTAGAAAGTAGAATATTAGAAAAGTTTTTTATTGACATTTAATTTTTCAGTCACGGTAGCCTTAAGCCAGGCCATCACCGCAGTACGGTAACGCACCGGTATAAAATAATACGTTGAAAAAACCCAGGAGTGTCCCCAAGAGGAGAAGGAGGATTAGGTGGAAGACAATGAAAAGACTGAGGACACAAAATGGTCGGCTGCAAGGTTCACAAAAAACACAAACAAACCTTCTTCTCGTTCTACTTTAAAGCTTGGAGTAAAAGTTCCAAAAAGTTACCAACTTAACAATAAACTACACACGGTCAACAAACATACACCCTTTTGTTGTCACATGTAAAGAAATAAAAACTACAAAAAATTGGGACACTGCTGACAAAGGAACAAACAAACAGCAAAATCAAGAACAAGAACAACAACAATGTGATGTGAAGAAAGAAGAACAAGAACAACTGTGAAAACAGCATCAATAATGGCGTTAAATATTGATTTTGCGGTTTCTACCAAGAAATTATCGATTCTTGAATTGAAGAGTTTACGACAGAAAAATTGCTTTGTATGTGTGAAATGTGCGCTTGTGTTTGAGCTTGTAGATGGGGATGTTGGTGGGTGTGTGTGTGTGTTAAAGTTCCTTCAAACAACCACACAAACACCCAATCTACCCCACCCACTCTTATCTCCTGGCAAGCATCTTTTGTTAAGAGAAGAAACGTGATGGCATTAAAAATATAAGACTATCGTGAGCAAAATAAATTAATAATTTCAACAAAGAATACATACACGCACTGAGATCTCATTACTTAAGGTTAAAAGAACACGTTTTAATCAATAATTGTAAAAAAAAATCATCTCAAAACTTGAACCTGAGAAGAAAAACCTCAGAAATCATGAATTCATTTCAAAGTGATTGAAAATGAGTGAAAAAATTATGACGTCCAACATTTTTTCCATTTTCGTCTTATTTAAATTTTGCATGATTTATGTTTATCTCACCTTGAAATAAATCTCCAATATTAACCGGATGGTATCCGCCCTTGCAGTAGTCCTCCTTCAGTTCCTGTTCGTCATTCTCACTGTTCTGTTCGGATTCATCAGATTCGTTGGAAGAGCTACGCGGTGGATACTGATATTGTTGTTGTGGTGGATGCAGATGTACTTGCTGATAATGTAGTTGTGGTTCTGGTTGCGCCTGCTGTTGATGTTGTGGCTGCTGCTGGTGGTTGTTAGTAAAGATTTTTTTGCTACTGTTAGTCTTTAAGCAGGAATCATCCAACGCATTCGGAGAACTTCCGCCTAAGCCGGAACTAGTAAGGCCGCTGCCCAGGCCTCCAGAGCTGGATGATGGAGCACCACAGAAGGATTTCGACATCTTGTTATTGTTGCCACCGCCGATGCCTGGTTCGAGGCTGATGCTGGTAACTTCATTTTCTGCATACGGCGGGATGAGTGGCGACAGCGGAGGAACATTAGCTGTAGTGTCGTTGCTATTATTAGAATTTCCGGGTGCTTGGTTCTGTCCCGAAACTGTTCCCTGCTGTTGTTGTTGTTGTTGTTGGGGCTGCTGCTGTTGGCCAGGTGCAGCACCATTGGCTTTGCCCCGCTTCTTGTTCGGCTTATGACGCTTCTTTTTAGCCTGTATGGCCAAAACCCGTCTGTTGACGTCAGCCTTTGCGTTCATCATTGCTGTGGTTTTTGTAACTTATTATTGTTGTAGTTGTTGTATTCGTTTTTGTTGCTTTAGCGGCAGCTGCTCTTTTCCGTTCTACGTTGGAGGAAAAACTCTGCTCTAGCGCTACTTAGAAAAATTAAATCGAACTATTGAATCGAGTTCCTATTAAAATATGCCTTTTCACACACTGTTGTTGCTGCACAGGAGAAAAAATTTTAAGAAAAAAAAAGTTTGGTCAAAATTTTGTACGTTTGCATTAGTTTTTCCTTGAAAACTTTGTTGCTCTTCCAAAAATATTAAATATATTAAAATTTTTTGCTCTGACAAGTTTTGCACAAATTCCTATGCGTACAAAACTTATTCGATTTTTCTACATTGGAAAAGTTCTTTCACGCCGACCTCTTATTTTACACATGAATTTGCTGGTACGAAAAAATAAAACAAAACTGGAGCAAAAATTTTATCTTCAAGCCAACGAATTCTAATTGGAGCATTAGTACATCTCTTTTCCTCAAACGGCACTGTGGCGGAATCCGCCTCATTCACAATTGCTTCACAATAGCTTTCTCTCGTTTTAACTAACTACGCCTAAATGTGCAAAAAAAACTCATTTGCAAACGTTGTCAAAGTAGCGAGTTCTACTGACAAACTCCGTTACGTTGCCAACTGCTACCGCTGTTTAATATTAAACTATGTAGCACGCATTACACAATTTCATTTTTCGTTTTAAAATATAATTACTTCGCACATTCACTACCTAAAAAACTTCTCTATATCCGAAACCCATAATTGGTGTTATTAATTTCCTCAAATTTCTGCTAAATATCCGTATTTCTCACAGAAACGTGGGCTAACTCGAATAAACAGTAACACTCGACAGCCCTTCAGAAAAGAAAACCTAAAGAACTTGCTACCAATAGTCGATTCCTCAAAACAAATCCTTAATTATCTGACAGCATGTGGTTGTTTAGATGCAATAACGAGTTCGGGATCATTGTGAATATTTAGTTCAGTGAAAATGCCTTGCTTCCCTTAAGCAACGGTTAGAGTATTTCACATGTAATGAGAATCTCATTTTCTCTTTACAAGCAATTGTTTTTGCTTAACTACTGCCAAAGACAAAGGTTTTCTCTTTCTTTCACATTGTTAAAATTTGGCCTACCCATTTCTATTTTGTGTGACCCAGGCTACAAAACATTTGCGGACCAGAAAAAAGGGACTTTTTTAATTAAGCGGTCTGTCATGTGGTTAGTGGTAGAACGTAAATCGAAGTACTTTCAAAGGTCTTGCTATTTCTCGGGTTGCAGTGGGAACCAGCACTACGAACCCTGCCTTTTATTTGCCTTCATGTTCGAAATTGGAAATTTTTTGGATGTTGTGGGATTTTATATTCAAGGATATCTTCAATATTATTTAAACTAACATTTTAAACTTGTGGTCGAGTAAGGCAATTTAAAAATGATATGCTGATAAAGACTATCGAATGTCGATGAAAAGTTTCCTTGAAAAACTGATTTTATTTTGACGCACTATACATTTGTTTAGCCATCGATGAAAACAGTTTTTATGTATGCTTGCAGAATTTGGGTGTGACTTTGGTACAGAAGTACATATTTTCGAAACACAATATATTATTAAGGGTACGCGCACACTACAGACTTTTTGTCGGCCGATAGTTTGTTTACCTTCTTAATCAGCATAGAAATATATGGAAGTCCGCACACTTCCACACACAAAAGTCTGTAGTGTGCGCGTACGCTAATGGTACGCAGTAAAAACATTTCATATTTAAGATACAATAATATATAAATAAATCAAATTCAATCCTAATGGTAGTGTTAGTTACTATTACTGATAGCAATAGTACCATTTTATAAACTATCAGAAAATTTAAACAGTGGCTACGCTGCTAGTACTAAAAAGAGAATTATCTCTGGGCCAATTATAAGTTTGTGGGTGTAAAAATTCTGTGAGTAGCAATTATTGCTTGCTGAAACCTTGTTTTCCGCATATGGAATATATCTACAATTGTTTTAATAATTTCGGTAAATTGTAAAATCTAAATTAAAGATTTTCTTTTTCAATTGTGCTTGCTTTCCAAACGGGAAAAATTAATGACCCTATGTTACTCTGTGTTTGTATTCTATCTGCGTATGAAATATGAAAGAGACGTAGATAGTAATAGAAACAGCTGATATCAATTGTGTTTTCTGATTATCAACCCCCTTCTTAAGGGTAAAATGTGCTAGAACGAGAGTACTCACTGTTTTGTGCGAAACAAACAGCAATACTATGACAATTTCCCAAAACAAAAGCGCGCCAACTGCATCATCTCTTTGGCGCGTTTAGGCTCGGAATTCAACTGAACTTCTGACGTGACCAGTGTTTTGGTGGGAAAATTTGGTTCAGTTGATTTTTAAGCGGGATGAGAAGATGACGGATAGGTTAAACCACATGAGGAACTTATAACACATGAAAAAACCTGACATTAACTGAATTATTAGACGTACTTTGAAGTGAAAATTAATATAGACAATTGAAAAAAGTGCAACCACTGCTGGAGTGAATGAATTTAAAATGGCTCAACCATCGATTGCTTCCTTTTTTAATACGCGAAAACGTGCTGCTGCAGAGGATGTCGCTGCTGTAAAGAATAGGGTAAGTCCTTTATTAGCATATCCTTCAACAAGGGGCTATATAATCTTTGTGGAAATGCATAGGAATTTCGTGTTAATAAATTAGTTCTTTACATGCTCTTAACTCTCTCTTTCCAACATTTGCACTATAGTGAAGGTCAGCACCGTTTTGTTGTTCTTGTTGGTTGTCTGCTGACTGGAGCAAGCTGACAGATAACATAAAACCGTTTTCCTCCATTTTTAAAAAACATATGTCTGCATTGTCAAGTTATCTACTTGAGATCCTTGTTTATTGCTGGCCTATCCTTTATTTACTTTTCTAGAAATAAATTTTCTAGATAATGGCGAAGAAATTTCTGCGGTTGCATCCCATATGAAGTTATATGTACATATATATGAATGATGGTAGTCGATATTATGCATATGAATTTTTATTATGCTAACTCAATGACTTTAGTGATCTTCATCATTCTGAAATATGAATGAATCTGAATTTTTGAGTATGTATTCATTATTAGGACTCACGATTTATAGTCGTCAGTCGCTATATAAGTAGGTTTTGGTAGATTTCTTTAATTTTTTCCCTCTACCCTAGTAAAACTTCACACTAAAATTATATTTAAATATTTTTAATTTCTTTTTCGTCTTCCTTCATTCAGCGTTTAATAGAACCTTCCGTCTCAAAAGAAACCATTCACCATGACAATCCGACATCATCAGGTGCCAATAAAGAACATGATATCATTGATCTTAAAGCAGTTGCAGGTACACGTACCCGCTCAGGGCGGGTTATTAAAAGAATTGGCGCACAACAGAATTCGAAGCAAGAAGTAATTCCACGAAAAATAACAAAAATTGATCAATCAATGAAACAACCAAAACTTGTACAATTCATCAAGAAGGGACCACTTTCTCCACATAGGAAATCCTTAACACCCACACAAACTCCACAAAAAACCAATGATGATCAACTTGTTAAGGAGCCACAAACAAACGCCACTCCCATTACTGCCTTTGCTTCTAAACATAATGCAGCAAATATTGAACGCGGTATGCGTACACCTACTAAACAGATTATCAAGGGTTCCGGCGCTACGCCGCTCAAGAATGGAGCACCACAGCTGAAGTCACTCGTCAAGAAGGAACTAAATTTTGATGATGTTAAAACAAAGATATCACGTAGTGCGAAAATGCAGGAGCTGAAAGCTTCACTCATTCGCATACAGGAGTTGGAAAAGACGCGAAAGGTTCAAGAAGAACGTAATCGGCGTTTACGCGATGGTGAAGATACCAAAAAGAAACTTCCGGTGGTACAGCTGAAGGAATTCGACAAAATCGAAGTTGAAGTTTTAACGAGGTGAGAAAAATTTATGAATAAGTGTTATAGTTTTATAGGAAATCTTATAGAAACAACTCTACTAATTATAATATACATTCCTATAAACCTTTATAATCATGGATATCCCTCCATGTATGGTAAATCGAACCTTTGAACCTCTCTGAAGCCAATTATACAAATCTGAGCTACGTATAAAAATGCACGTTAAAGAAATGTGGAACAATATACAAAAGAATTTACGTTACACTAAAAGTTTGCGGCTACTGAGTGTTTTAACTATACGTATGTACGGCCTAAAAAAATATCCGGAAAAAATTTTTCTGTAGTTTCCAAGGTCGTTTAACGTCTGAATGTTTGCTGCGTAGGGAATCTGCAAAAGTATTGTATTAACTACCGAATAAAAAACGACAATCAAGCAAGCTAAGCAATGCGTGAGGTTTTGTTTATTGTTAAACGTTTTTAAACAGACGTTAATCATTTAATCATTTTTTTATATGATTTGAGTCATGTACTTCAAAAGCTGCGGTTATTTTGTTTTGTTTGCTCTATATAATATTAAGTAATATATTTATGTACATATACTCATGAAATCATATTGAAATATATGCGTATATATTGGAATGCAAATCAGTAAATTTTTAAGTTTTTATTGTTGTGGATGGATATACGTATAGCATTGGTATTTTATTATACTCGTATTATATTTATATTACATTTATTTATAGTTTATTTTTATCATTATCATCCTCTTCTCTTTTTTATTTGTAGTCCTGCAAAAACCTTTAAGACACCAACTAAACTTCCTCCACCAGCTCCGGACAAAAATGAGCTCATGTCACCACGACACACGGACGTCTCGAAACGTGTTCTCTTCAGCCCAGCCAAAGATGGTTCACCATCCAAGCTGATTGTGCCACCAGCATATCAGCGTTTCATGAGTCTTGCTGAATCCAGTACAGCTGGAAAACTTCCGCTCCCCTTCAAGTATCGTCATCTTATTGAGATATTCAAGGGACTCGATTCAGTTTGTGCCATGTTTCATAATCGCAAGGAATGCATCACATTCAAGAAATTAAAGCCAGCTGTTCAACGAATGCTACGTAAAAATTTCACTGAAACTCATTTGGCACAAATTAAGCACCTCTTTCCGGAAGCGTTCGTTTTCTCGCAGATGAAAATGCGTAACTATGGTTCAACCTCTAAAGCCGATTACTTCCAACTGGTTATTGCTCCAAATGTTGAAAATGTACCGGGGAAGCATAAAATGGTTAAAATTGATGAAGATAATATTTTGACGGCAGCGCAAGGACATTCAATGAATCCTCATGTAATGACAGAACGTTTGCAGAAAATGCATCATCTGCTGTTGGAGCGTGTAAAGGAGGAACATGATAAGTTTCTAAAATCATTGGATCCACCACTTTTAATCCCCAAAGACAAGGTAACACGTTGGCATCCAGATTTTGATTTGGAAAGTTGTCCAGACGTTGAGTTGGGGCATCTGCCGCAGCCACCCAACGTAGAGAAGTATTCATCGGCTCGTGATATACTCTCAACAGCGCGAAATCTATTCAATTGTGCCACGCCCATGGAAAGAGCTATCGAACGATATGAAGCCAAAGTGGAAGCAGATCGTGTGGCAGCAAACAATCTAAAGAATGCTGACGCTTCCGGAAAGGATCCTAAAGTGACTCAAACAGCTGTTGAGAAATCCGAAGGCAAGCCACCAGCTCCAGCAGGCGTAACCGCAGCAGTACTGAATCCCAACACAGATGATGCACAACAGGCAATCAACGCGACCCTATTGAAAGGTGTGCCCAAGTCGCTGCTCGACAAAATACGGGCAAAGCAGGCTGCTAAAGCACTGGATGTCATGACGCGTCGACCCTCGCAGGATGAAGAGGCCACTATGTACTCACGTCTGCCCGAGTTGGCACGACATCTACGCAACGTCTATATATCCGAAAAGAAGGGCGTCTTAACTCTGGAGATTGTGATCAAAAAGATTCAGAACAGTTTTCGCACCTCGTTAACACCGCCGGAAATTGAAGCACATCTGAAACTACTCGCCAAAGAAGTGTCGACTTGGGTGAGCTTCCATGAGGTGCGGAAAACCATGTATCTCAAAATGAACAAGGAAATGGACATGAGCAAAGTGGTGGAGCGTCTCGAAGCAGTAGCGAATGAGAAGAGTAAATAATTGATGAAAAAATCATTCCCTAAGTTTACTTGTTTTTTCCTTTTTGATACCAGCTACATATTAAATTAAACAATCAAGTCTCTAAACAAGCAATTTAAATTTACTTAAATTAGAAATTCAAAAAGCTACCCCTTTTGATTAACTTCTAGGACAATATTTTGTGCGTTGATTCTGAAAGCCCGACACAATAAAATATAAGCTTATCTCAGTGCATAAATAGTATATATGTTAATTATACATATAACTATGTCACAATTTTCAGAACTTTAATTTAATTTACTACTTTATAAATTCCTTGTTGTCAATAATTGTTTCTTTATTAAATTTCTTAACTCTTTTTTACTCCTTGTGTCCACAGAACTGTATTGTTACATGTTTTTTTGATTAATATTTGTTACAATCTTTGAAAATTTTTATATTTACCATTAAACCATAATAACCTTTCAATATTTGAAAAAAAAAACTAACCATAAATATAAAAAAAATAAAAAAAAACTGTACGGCAGAACTTTAAATAAATTTAGTCAAATATACACTGAGACGTTAGAAAAATTAAACTTATTTAATTAAAGTTCTATAATGTGACTGTTGTCAGCAGTTAATAAAAAAATCTCAGACAATTAAAAAAATCAATTTTCGTGGTTCTGTTCTATTATTATGTGCTTAGTTTAAGATACTCGATGTCTTTATTTACTGTTTATAAGACATAATAAAATTGACTTGATTTGTGTTTTTCTTATTGTATGAAAAACACAAAATTAAATATTTAAAGCGTAAAGTAAGAACTTCATTGTTTTAATTTTTACATTATTTACATTTAAATTTTCTTAATTTTTTCCTAAAATTTAGCATAATTACTATAAAAATGTGTCAATCATGAACACAATTTGGAGTTCTTCAATTGCAAAATTGTAACGGAGTGAAGATTAAGAAATCTCACCGAAGTATGGATTATCTAGCGGAAATATATATATATATGTATATACGTATATATGTTTAGGTATTAAGTATTGAATTTATATAACTCTTATTTTGTAGGAAAGCATTTCCGTTCTGAAATTTTTTAATAAAGCTTAACTTAGCACATTTTTCTGGTTTCGCGTACTGTATGTAATTAAGGGCAAAATTAATGATAAACAATTGATTTACAATTTCAAGATGAACATTTAAATTGCAATGAAAATAGCATTTATATTTCGTTTTTGATAAAAGCAACTTGATACCAATTGTCACGCCTCACGCCTAAATTGCAAATTAATTGTACTCCAATAAATTCGGCACTCACCTCATTCGAATTATGCGCCATCTCTCCGCTATTATGGGTAGTACATCATAGCGATAAATCCATAAAAATTCACTCGTACCACGTCAGTTGTCGATTATTTTAGTTTAGAACCGCAAAAAATTATATCGAATTTTTAAAAATAGCATGTAGATGGAGCTGCCAACGTTTAAATGGGTCAACGATACAAGTTCGCGGCAACAATATGTAAACATAAAAGTGAAGTTTGGCAAGAAGCATTGTTTTGATTAGAAACAAAGCTACTAAATTAAGTATTTTATTTGTAATGTGTTGATTGTTACCGTATAAATTTGTTTTTTATTAAAAATACTGCATGCATTAACAAAATGTCTGACGCAACTGAGGAGATGGATTTTGCGTCGTTGCAGCCAACCACCGAGAAATCGAAAGCCATCAAAGCCATAGCCAAGGATACAGTACATAAGATTTGCTCCGGTCAGGTAATCATAATATATATGTATTTACCTATGTATAAATTACAAATATTTGCTAATTAAAAAAAACACAGGTTGTGTTAAGTCTTGCGGTTGCTGTCAAAGAGTTGGTCGAAAATTCCATCGATGCAAGTGCATCGCTTGTCGAGGTAAAGTTAAAAGATCAGGGACTTGAATCCTTAGAAGTAAGTGACAATGGTTGCGGTGTGGAGGAGCACAATCTAGAGGGCATGAGTATGTGGATTTTGTGTAATAAAGACAACACCGGAGCATTTGTTAATTCTTATTTTTATGCAATCTGCAGCTGCCAAGTACCACACTTCGAAAATTAGAGAATTTACCGACCTGATGGGTGTGGAAACTTTTGGTTTCCGCGGCGAAGCCCTAAGTTCGCTATGCGCCCTTGCTGATATGTCGATAGTAACCCGACATCGCAGTTCTGCGGCAGCTGTACGGCTGGAACTCGATCATAAGGGTCAAATAAAGAAACGAACACCCTGTGCTGGTCCTGTAGGCACCACAGTCACTTTGGTGAATCTCTTTTCAACCTTGCCGGTGCGTAAGCGCGAATTTCAACGAAACATTAAGAAAGAATTTAATAAAATGTGCCAAGTAATGCAAGCATACGGTTTAGTTTCAAAAGGTGTTCGTATAATTTGCACAAATCAAAGTGCAAAAGGAGGAAAATCGGTATTAATGAGAACACATGGTGTGCAAGAGATAGTCAACAATATAGAAGCCATATTTGGGGCACGCCAAAGAGCGGATCTCATTGAACTGATAACGCCCACTCTAAAAAACATCAAGTGTACTCAAGAAAGCCTGGTTCCGGAATCGAAAGCAGAGGATAACGAAACCGCCCAACTGAGTCCTGAAGAACTCGATATTGCTGAGCAATTCAAACTCGAGGGCTACGTGTCCAGTTGCACTCACGGTTCGGGAAGATCATCCCGTGATCGTCAATACTTTTATATAAATTCCAGGCCATGTGATCCGAAAAATGTAAGTACAAATTATTTATACATTATTTATCAAGAAACAAAATACTATTATTACGAAATTCATTTAAACAATTTATCGTTTATCGTTCCTGCAGCTGATTAAATTGGTTAACGAGATTTATCATCGCTACAACAGTCACCAGTATCCCTTCATATACTTAAATATTCTTTTAAAGCGTTCAGATGTGGACGTTAACTTAACTCCCGATAAGCGCCAGTTGCTGATTAATAATGAGAAACTATTGCTTCTCTTTATAAAAAAATCTCTAATTGATGCCTTCGGCAACCTACCAGCAACGTTTAAAATGCAAAACATCAGCAACATGATGAAAGCAGAAACGCAATCTAACTCTAAAGAGGAAGGGGTCACGAATGAAGGGGAAGAGAAGGAAATACCGTATGATGAGGATAATGCGGTGCCGAGGACTTCAGCGCGGCGTTTTCAAGACGTACTCTCTCAATGGAAAAATACTGGAGACACAAGAGGAGTAGCGCCCAATATTAAAACCACAAAACGCAAGTGTAGCGATGAGGTTGAGGTACGGACACTGAAGTTAAAAAAAATTCAAGAGTATTTAAGTAGAGAAGAAGGTTTTTCGAAAACCAAAGTTTGTTCTTATGGTTCAGAGTCCGATAGTGATAGTGATCCGAAGAAAGAAGGCGATGCGACTCTACAAACAAGCGTACTTGATGTCAAAAAAATGGAAGCAGAATCAAAAGGTTCATTTTTAACAATTATTTTTTAATATCATACTTAAGAGAAACATGCACTTTATGTACATATTTCTTTATTATACACAGAATTCGACGTTTTAATGGGAAGTGAGAAGAATACATCAGACGCAGGCGGATACTCTATTGTGGAACGAATAGATTGCAAAGTGATTACAACATCTCAATTAAACTACAAGCAGCTAAAAACCGAACCAATCTCCGATTCACTGCCCCTGACACCTCTTTCACAATCCACAGAATGTTCAAATTCTATATACGAAGGCGTTGAAAATGTGATAGGGGAAGAGGAAGAGGAGGGGGAGCAGAAGGATACAAAAGTAGAGGCTGTTGGCCTGTCGTCAGACTTAACTATTGGTAAAACTATATTACTTGATGATAGTTCTTCCGATGAGGTCGAATTCGTGTCCAATGCCACCTATGAAATACACACCACTATTGCGGAGATCGAACTTGCTCTTCACGCCGAAGAAAACCACACAAAGCAAAAACTTGACCAGGCCAAATTGGAACGCCTCCGCTTCAAAAGCGAAATAAATCCAACACAAAATTCGACAGCTGAGCAAGAACTGCAAAGAGAGATCTCGAAGGATATGTTTGCAAAGATGGATATAATAGGACAATTCAATTTGGGTTTTATTGTGGTAAAACTGGACACAGATCTGTTCATAGTAGATCAGCATGCTACCGATGAAAAATACAATTTTGAGATGTTGCAGCGAAGCGTTGTTTTGCATCATCAACCGTTGGCGGTGCCACAAGCATTGGATATGACAGCGGTGAATGAAATGATTTTACTGGATCATCTAGAAGTGTTCGAAAAGAATGGCTTTAAATTTGCAATAAATGAAAATGGTGGGGAAACATTATAATTCAACATAAAAACTATTATAAATAACAATGTTTACGTTAAATTTTATAGCGCCGCCTACGAAAAAATTGCATTTGCTAGGAAAGCCTGTCAGCAAAAATTGGGAATTCGGAAAGGCTGACATCGACGAGCTGATTTTTATGCTGCAAGATGCTCCCGAAGGAACCATGTGCCGTCCATCACGCATACGCGACATGTTTGCATCACGTGCTTGTCGCAAATCTGTAATGATTGGAAAAGCTTTAAATCGAGCTACGATGAAAATGCTGCTGACGCACATGGGCGAAATTAAACAGCCTTGGGTAAGCAAAATAAAATAACTGGAATCCCTTTTGCATCCCTACTTTTAAGCCATTTTGAATACCTTCTTTAAATTTCTTTTGAATTGAATTGAGTTCTATTTTTGACTATTTTATATTTAATGAATCAGTAAAATCGATATTGAAGACATATAGTATTGGAGTAAGTTCAAGTTAACTTTAGATTAAATCTGGTATTTAGTAGTTTATCAAATTTCACGTCTTTCTAAAAAAAATTCTATAAAGTTTAATCTCAAAATGTTAAATTTGAAACATTTCATTAATATTAATCAGATATTCCAGAAATTTGAAAGGATTTCCAAAATCCTTAAAATACAAATTTTTTAAACATTTATTTATTACTATTTTTTATTTATTATTGTATATATATTTATATTTTGTTCTTACTACACACAATCATCTTTAAATTTATCTTAAAAAAATTTACTAAAACATTCCAATAGATTCATTTAATTGTCTAATTTAAATGTTTAATTTCTGACTTTTGATTTAAAACCTTTTGCCATGAGTGGTGCCACTTCGGCTGGATCTCGCCCACGTGTCTCTGGTAAATAAATCTTAGTCAGCAAAAAGAGTAGAGCACAAGTGATGGCAAATGGTAGGAACACAAGAGATCCCCAAGCAGTTTGTAGACTAGGAAAAGTCATGCCAATAATAAAGTTGCAGATCCATGATGATAAACTACCCATGGACATGGCCACCGGACGTGGGGCGACCTCAAAGAGCTCTGCAAAGAGTTACAAAAGGGTAGATTCGTCAATTAACTCGTCGAACTAAAAAAAGAAAAACAAACTTACCGGCACCGATAAAAAACGGTATCGGACCCACGCCGAATTGGAAAAAGAATATATATAGAAAAATGCATGCAATGCAACCCAAAGCGAACCAAGATACAGATTCCTCGATATGAAAAAAAATTAAGAAATTATTTAAACTAAATGAAAGCTACGAAACTTTCAAAGAAACTAAAGAAAAATCTTACAATGAAATATAACATAACAGCAAATGATAACAACGAAATCGAACAGAGCGCTGTAGAAAACAACATTAATGTGCGTCGATTTACTTTGGCCATTAAAAAAGGTCCCAAAAGTGATGTGGCCAAGTTTAAGGAACCAGCTCCTAGATTCGCCCACTCAGCGGCTACAGTTGACAATCCTGCTTTTCGAAATATTGAAACTGAATAATAGAATATCTGAAACGATAAATGAAATTAAATTAAAATCCACCAAAAAAGGGGTGGATCTATGTACCTACCGCATTTATACCGGACAATTGTTGACCTCCCTGATAAGCGCAAACCAGGACCAATGGCAACAATAATGTGCGATCTTTCAGTACTGCTGCAAAACTACTCGATTGATGCTTAAGTTTTGCTTCATCTTCCATATCACGAATCTCTTGATCGATTGCCACTTTGGCCCCTCTTCCGCGCAGACGTTCCAATTCTTTGTGTGCTTCTTGTTGTCTCTTCTTGACAATATAAAGCCATTTCGGACTTTCGGGATAACAACAGAAAGGCGCATAGCAAACAACTATAAAGACAACATAGAAAGACATGGCAACGTGCCATTGCGAAGCCGAACCAAATAAAGTCTGCAAGCTGAAGATTTGACCCACCACCACGCCGGCTGTCAGACCAACAGCACAGAAAACTCCCAACGTTCCACGTAATGCCAATGGAGCTATTTCACTCAGGTACATAGGCAGTGAGGCGGTTGTCAGACCCGAAGCGAGCCCAGCCAAAAAACGTGCACAAATTAACATTTCCACAGAGCCAAGAGAACGACAGCCATAGAATAGGATGGCGCTTAGTAGAAATAATACGCCACAAATAAAGAAGGCGCCTCTTCTGATGAAAGAATAATCAAAATAGTATGGTTTAGAAAAAATACATCAAGCAAAAAAAATACAATAAGCAAAAAAAATAAGAAAGTCCAAGTCCACAAAAAGAAAAACAAAACACTGTTGTGGTTGCAAACCAACTGCATACCACGTTGGTGTGCGACGCAGTGACCGGTAGCGGCTACCGTACCGCAGAATTAAATTCAATTTTCGAATTAAATAAAAACAAGCTAAATACGGATACCTGCCAAATCTGTTTGCTGTCCATGCACCACTGAGAGAACCAACAGCACCACCAATTAAAAATATCGATACAATAGCACTCCATAGAATTTCAATGCTAGCTGAACTGAGATGCAGATCGTAGCGTAAAACAAGTGTTTCATTGCACCACAACCGCATGTGCTGTAAACAAGTTGTTTCGTTTTGTTATTATGTTTTATTATATTAACACTTACGCTGTGTCCAGCGTGAATACGATCGACTGATGCAATGCAACTGATGATGCAACACGATCAATTCAAAAACGATCGCATTTGAAAGAAACACGATTGTGCACAGCATTACGATTTAAGCATTAGTCGATCCACGCTGGCTATATAAGGTCAGTGTGTTCTTTTTTGTTGTTGTTTCTTTACCACGGCTGGACTGTTCATGACTCCAATACAGTATCCTGCAGGCACTGCGGATCCCAACGTGGATGCGTAACCTGCGAATGCTAGAAGTTTAGTCCATTGTGATTTGGTCTGAAAAGCAAGATTTTGATTCTTCTTATTATTATACGATATATGTATATATATATACCTATATATTATATATATATGTTTCTAAAATTTATATACATATTTAATATAGTATAATATTATCTCTTCACTTTGCTAATCTTACCATTTTAATTTAAAAAATTCTGTCGTCTCTTCTCGTAAAAGAGATCAAATAAAGAATTCGTTGGTCTTTCTTTCTTTAGCACAAAATTAGAATTGAATCTTTTCGCTTTGCATGGTCTTGTTTTAGTTTATCTAAGGATTTATACCCTACACTCGAAGTTGAAAGTTTATATTATTAAGTTTGTCCTTCCGTTTGTAACGCTTGAGAACACGAAGCCCGGCCAGTATACAAAAGTATACAATTGGGCAAAATCGATCAACAGGCACGCCCACTTTTTCTACGGAAACTGAGGTAACCCGCTTTTTGTTTTGGTTCCGCGTAACAAGGCTTGAGGTTAATTGAGGTTAAGTCTGTGCGGATAAAATTGAATTGTCGAACATGTGGCTTTAATAAAAACTATTCCAACAAAATAAGGGGCGTGATCCATCCACATTTATATAAATTCTGATGGAAAAAGGACAAGTACTAACCCATTTGGAGTACAATGACAAGCTGTAATACTGCATAATTTTATTTATACATGCTTCTAATGTCAGTACTGATTACCCTGCGACATGTTCCAGTATATGGTTCAGTGAGCCCTCTAATAGATTTTCAATATCAAATTGCTATGACTCTGCATAAATTGAATCCTATGGGTCGACATAATATAAAAACAATCGTCAAAAATGGTCATGGTCCGGATAGTTGAACCCATCATGGGTATGATGCGGCATTCTAGTTTCTCTTAAAGGTTCTCAGTTAAAAGATCTTCCACCAGCGGTATTTCAGTTTCGGTCATGCCGAAGATAGCTCTTTTCATGTTATTTTTTTGTTATTTTGTCAACATTTAACCAAAAACAAGCTGTTTTTTTTTTCTTAATTTATGATGGATTCTAACGATACGCTAGAAAAACCAAAGTAAGTAAAGAATTCAAGTGAGTGAGTGAAACAAAAAAGACAATCTTTTGAATCAGTAATGAATCAAGTCGATTCACTTAGATTCAATTTTTATTTTGTTTTTAAGACAAACAGCATCTGATGGTAATAACTTTGAGATTTTAAAGATTCGAGGAAACTTGTAATAAAATTCATGTCACAGTTAAAAAATCAGTTTTATGTTTAGTCTTTTTTCGATTAATTTCATTTAGGTCTTTTATCTTTGAGCTTATCGAAGCTTTTATCAGCTTCTTGTGACGAGTGCTTCACTTGTTCACATTTCAATTATAATTCTTAAAAGAAACTTAGATTCACTACTACACCACAATCTCGATTATGTTAATCTAACATATATTTCATATAGTAGAGGAGTTTAAATATTAAGAATATAAAACTAAAGAAATAACATTGATTATTTGTAGTAAAAGTGATTATTTTAATTAAGTTTATACTTTCTCTTAATCCATAATGACAACAGCAATTTAATGACCATCTTGTAAATTACAATTAATAGTATATAAATGTGTTTATGAAAAATAATTTCCTTTTTTCTATTTACTACATAAATATATGTAATTTGATGTCCCCGACTGATTGCTCTTTCAAAACATCACTCATTGTGGAATAATACTCATTAATGCGCTGGTTAATATAATCGAGAGCGTGGTGTTGTGCTTAAAAACATACTTAATAATCATTATTACTTACATTTCCGTTGCTCTTCCTTGTCAACAACGTATTTTTCTGGCTTCCTAAAATATTGTTGAAGTTGTTTTCATCGTTGTGATTGCATAAAACTTGCAATTCTCTTTCGTCAATCATTTCGTAAATTTTAGAATCTTAGATTACGGTTTATTAAGGAAGTAAGAAATAAACGGAAGTAGGAAATATGAAATCGTCGATACTCAACGCTGCTCTCCCACTACACAATACAATGCACTTTACGCAATGACACACCCGCCAACACACGATAGTTGATTAGCTTCTTAAACAGACGCAGCAACCAGCTATGTATGTTTAGGCTTTGTTTGAGCAACAGCTACTAACTGCTGATAATATTGCGATTATATAGAGAGCGATTTATATAGATAGAGCGATGATGAGATTTCCTTCGCAAGGTCAAGTTTATTAAATGTATACGTCTATATGACTTGAAGTTACAATACAACCGTAACAGAATGTAATAATCTATTTTCTATTCTAATCTATTATCTAATTCATCTCTACTTCTACTGATTTATTTCTAAACTGTAATCGTATAAATTTCTATGATCTCTTTATTTCAGAACTGTCCCCATGGACGCCCCACTATGCGACATTTAATCAACATCGCCATGTTACACGAAGTTGATGAGAGCCCCGCAAAATAAGTGATCTTTTACATATCGCAGTTAAACACATAATTAAGTCTATAAAATTTTAAATTTACACTTTTTATTTATTAGAAACTTAATATTTATTTATTAAGATATAATATAATTGAACAAATGGATAACAATCTGTGTTTACTATCTCACTAAACACTGATTGTGCGGAAAATATTGAAGCCACTATGTGCGGTCGATAGCATGACGCCTGGAAGCTGTGGATGCCAGTGGAGTTCTTTGATTTCCTTTTGTCCCTGGTGTATGAAGAGCAACTGTGGCGGCAGCTTATTTAATTCGTCGTCATTTTCTGACTGCACTTGTGAGGCGGCAGCCTCATCTTGATCCTTTTCAACAGCTAAATCCCACAACGCTATTTGATCATCTTCGCCGCCAGATGCCAATACCGTGGCATCGCATGGACTCCACTCGACCGTTGTAATGTGGCTTGTGTGGTGCTTAAAGGTGGCGACGGGTTTTCCCGTCTCAAACTGACGCAAATCCCAAATGTGTAGAAATCCGTCATCTCCACCACTGGCTATGAATGGTTCCATACGATTCCAGGAGATCACGTTGATGTCGCTCTGATGGGCATCGGCACAGGTTAGCATGCAAGCTTTTTGTGGCGCCGCACGACAGTCCCAAATTCGTATAGATTTATCTACGGAACAAGAAGCGAGAACACTGCGTTCATTGGGACTCCATTGCAAATCCTCAACTGAAGCTGTGTGACCCATAAGAGGTCGTTGATCGACCTTCCAAGTGCCGTCTTCGAGGGGCGACCAAATGTGGATGTCACGTCTAGATTGTAAAAAGAAAAAACCAATAATAATAAATGACGACAATATCAAATGGTCGTTAAGCCCATTTTTCGATTTACTCACTTGCAATCGCCTGTGGCTAAGACACCATCGGAACACGGACTCCAGTCTACTGCAAATCCTTCCTGCTGATGGCCACTAAAACTGTACACCGGCATAATGGGTTCATTCAACACGCTTTTCTCGTACTGTTTCAAGAGTTGCTCGTCTTCGACTACTTCCAACTGCTTGGATAGGTTCCATATATTAACCCGCCCCAGTTCACTCCATGATGCTGCAAACACTGAACTACCGAGACGACGTGAACGTACTCGATTCACACATCCTGGATGCTTTATAAGAGCACATGTCATTTGTGGTTTTTTCAGCTCATTACTGTCGGGCACCTCATCCTCATTATCGTCTAGTTCTTGTTCTTCGTCATCTTCGCCCTCTTGTGTTTTATGCAAATTACTCATTTTCATTACAATTAAATTATTTATATGCGTTCGTGCAGCTTGTGTACCAGCCACCATGTATGCTGTCAGTGGAAATTTTTCCCGATTTTCCCCCAACCCATCTTGGATAATGTCAAAACTTAAACACGGGGCTCCGGTTGAGGCCTGGTGCAGCATGACGTACGCACTTTCATCGCATACAAGTTCCTCATCGTTTCCAAGGGGTTTGCCGGGTAAATAAACTTCTTTGGGTTTTTTCTGTGTTCTATTCTCTGCGGTTTCTCCATCACCATCGCTCTCGTCATCATCACCATCATCCATTTGATCCTCGTCATCCTCTGCCTCCACAATTTCCATTTCCAGCTCGTCGTTGTCCATTTTTGCAATTTGGTATTATCTTGTTGAAAATTCAAGGAACGAACTAACTAAACAATTTTTTTTGTTTTGTTTCACAAATACAACACGTGCTTTTCTTGCCTTGTTGCCAGTTCTAAATTATTTCACAGGGACTAAAATAAAAAACCAATACTAAAACTGGAGATATCAATTTGAATAAAAATTAATATATTGAAAATTGACACTATTTTACCGTCAGACACGTTTCCGAATTTTGTTATGTTTGTTGTGGGGGCTGTAACAACAGCATCAGCTGCCGTCGAGTTACGGACTTTGAAATTTGGAAATCCCAGTCCTATATCTCCTAAACTGTATAAGATGAATACATGTTATTGGTGTCATTGGAAAGGTGATTGTCTTTCATTTATGTAAAATAAACATTATTTGAAGAAAAATGAAATTTTAGATTTTTATCAACATTGAAATCATTAATTTTTTTAAGTAAAATGTATACTTGACTTATATAATTATCACAATATTAGACAAATAGAGTGTCCGCTTTAGCTTTTTCTATATATGTATATATCATTCGATTCCAGACGAGAACGACGGCTACTAATGTTGTTGGAGTCCCACAACAAACAACAACAAAATCGGAACTAAATCGTAAAACTAAATTACACATGACATTACAATAAGAGATGTACAGTCACAAAAATGACCAAATTTATATAATCGATATATATATTATATATACTTGTATTTATTTTTTTCAGTTTCGATAAATTTTAGAAAAATCGATATTATTGTTGTTTTAATCACTGTCCATCAATTTTTGTTCCATTACTATAACTCATTAATTTTAAATTTTGCGAAGCAGATAATTATTACTTCTGCTTACGATTAATTATCGTTCTGGCAACTCTAATGATTTCTTCAGAGCTATATGATGTTCTACAATTTTCATTTGACAGCTGAATTTCGTAAACTGTTCAAATTAAAATTCAGTTGTTATTTGTATTTTTCTCCTCAATAGTTAGAGCAAAATTTGGAGGTTTGGAAATTGGTATCAAAATGGTTAAGTCAAAATCTACGTATCGAATTAAACTATTGTCTGGAAATAATGTAGTAATGGTAGAAGCGAACGGATACGAAGCGGAAATATTCACTCCTCAGATACTGAATGGCCGTATAAGTTTTCAGAATATTATTCCAAAGAGGCGTTGTTGCAATATGTCCAAGAGTTCTGTTGCGAAGAATTTAATTAGCAATCAAAGCGGAGGCGATATTATAGCGGCGAGTGATCGTAATGCTTTAATGCCAACAAACTCACGACAGTGGCGTTTGTGTAGTGGAAATGATAGTCGTTCAGCTGCACCAATTGCCACAAGCACGCCAACTGTACTGACCAAGATACAATCAACTGCAATGGCTAAAGTGCAACCAACTGTACTGGGAAAGGTGCAACCAACTGTACTGGGCAAGGTGCTACCAACTGTACTAGGCAAGATACAACCAACTGCACTGGCCAAGCAACCAACTACACTGGCCAAGCAACCAACTGCACTGGCCAAGCAACCAACTGCACTGGCCAGGATGCAACCAGCTACAGGGAAGGAAAATATTGGATGCGATCGACGTCCGGTCGTATCTTCGAGAAATCCACCTCAGTTGGCCACACCAGAGCCTGTGCGTAGTGCGCCTAAACTGGTGGTAGCTTCGCCCGGCGCCAGGGTCATACGTCTGTTTCGCGATCAGACACCGAACACCCCGAAAAACGTTGGTCGTATCGTACACAACAACAAAGATATAATCAGTAAGAATAACACTATTATCACTACCAACAGTGGTATTAGCAATAATGACACCAGTAAAATCGGTGATGTTCCCTCCTTTGAATCGCCGTTAAGTAGCAACAAACAAAACGAGTGGAGCTCAAACTCCATCGCAGAATTTCAAGATCAATCAACACCAGATATACCGCTTGAAAACAAAAAGGGCAAACAAACCAAGAGCTCGCAGCGCCTTACCACACCCGGAACGGTAACCAAATGGCGCAAATGCATTACACCCCTGCGAACCTACTCGCGTCGTCAGCAGCACACTCTCACTTCGAAAAGCAACGCCAAGAGACCTCTACTTAACAAGTCCGGAGCACGTGTACGAACCTTATTGAATCACAATCGCGATCGTCACAATATTAAAGTTATGCCCAGTTACATGGTGAACCCAACGCAGGCCGTCGGTTCAAAGTTCGTTGTCGAGGTGAAGAGGCGCAAAGTGGTTGTCGATGCGAAAACTGCAATTTCGCCTCAATCCTTCAAGCGCCAACAAATTGAGACGGACGATTTGAAAAGTGATTCCGACTACAAGCTTCCTAGAAATCGTCAAGAATATGAGATAGCCAAACATTCAGCAGCCTTCGATTTGCTAACCAATTCGAATCGCTATAACAAAATCTCACCCAAGCTTAATGAACAATTTCGAAAGGCTTGCATAAACAAAAAATCCTCCACAGTTCCGAAATTCAAGAAGTTTTGCGATTTGACACCGCTTGAGCTCCTAGACAATGAACGATTGCCAGAAATACGAAATAATATTGGTAAATCTACCGACAAATAGTGTGTGGCGCTAGCTGAGCTGGTCGGGAGAGGTTAGAACTACATTACATTCTGAACGAAGAAGACAAAACTTAATTTTCAAATTTAAATTTTAGCTTAATTTTGATCTCGGCAAATTATTCATTTAAAACTTAATAGTAGTAGAAACTTCAGGAGTGAAGTGATCACAAATTTTGTCTGGACATGTCATTGTTTCTTACATGTACATGCCTTGAGTAAGATTTCTGTTGCGGCGTCTTTATTTTTTTACTACTATAAAGAAAGCAATGAATGTTGCTTATTATATAAAATTATATATTATTATACACAATAATTTACATTATTAACAATTTTAGAACAATTTATATTTGTATTGAAATTTGTATTGAAAGGAAAACATCTGCTATTGTTTATGTATTTTATATAAAATTTGTAATTGCATTGTTAGTGTTAAACTAAATTTGTATTTAAGAAAAATAAATAAATTGAAAGTAATAAATATTCAACTATATGTTATAAATAAAAAGTTCCATTATTTATTCATTTATAATAGTGTGTATGCAGTATCCATATCTGGCGCTTTTCTTTATTCTCCTCATGTTTGATTATGATGATGTTAGCTCGTTCCTGTCATCATTGTGATCGTTGTTGTGGTTGTAATGATATTTTCAGCTGCGTTCGTTTTCCTCATTCGTCCTGATGCGAATAAATCATGTGAAACTCCGCTCTGAACATTTTTCTTCAAAACTTGGTTGTTTTTAGAAAACTTTAGACCTTTTTTTTCGAGTTTTTAGCCTAATTAATTTGTGTTTTAACTTTTTTAGATAAATGTACATACTTAACCACATATTTATTTTTCAAGTATCTTATTTTAAGTTTGTAGTAAACTGTACGGCATTAGATTTTATATTCCGAATATAATTATAGTCTGTATTTTAAATGAAGGACATGTTTATTTACTCTTCTCTATGAATGGATTTATGTATTATTTAAAACGCTGCTAAACGTGGTGCAAAAAATAATTATTTGTGCTACACGAACGTCAAGCGTTTGAAACAAAAAATCCAATTATTTTTGTTTAAAATGTTTTCCATCTTATTAATTTGTGATGTTTGTGCTTGAATGAAAGTGTCTGCAATGGGAAAGTGGGCGGAAAACACATCACAATCATATTCACTTGTCATTTCAATAAAGACACGAATCGCGACAGCCATGTAAGTCTGTCTCTTTCTCTCTAAGTTGTGGAAAAATATAAAATATGTACATTTATTCCTATTAAAAGAAACGACAACGAAACTGTGTGGAATATATTTTATTTTGGCGATATCGCTAAATTATATTATCTGCAAAATATCACGAAGTTTTTTATATCCAAGAAAAATGTAATCGATAACCTTCAGTCCAAAATAAAGAAGAAACACTTTATTAACCTTTTTTGGAGGAGAATTTCAATTGTTTGTGAAAAGGTATCCTTTTGCAAATGAATTCAGAATATTTAATAATAATTTATTTTTATTTCATTTATGAATGAATAATTTATTTAATTCATGATTTTTCTATTTTTAAAAACGAAAATATTTACAATACTTAAGAATAATTTCTAAATATAATTTCTCTTAATCATTATTTAATCAATATGTAAACATAAAATATATCTAGTTTTTAATTCAATAAAAAGGAACACAATTGGATTTCGTCTAATATAGATTAATTCAATTAATAACTCGTTACTTTCCTAATTAACTAATATTCTAAAACCTACCTACCTATAAATGTATATATCTTTATTATTATCCTTAAATTTACTAAATTATAATCGTTTCATTTATGATTGTTCAATCGTTTAGTCTTCAACCTTTGATATGATTTCGAATTCGGACTTCGGTATTATTAACGAGAAGAAAAACAGTCTGTGGAAATCTATTTAAGGAATAGCAAAAATAAAAAAATATGTAGTTTTCTTAGGATTATTCTTATTATAGTACGTAGTAGTTCATTGTAGTGTCCATCATCTGCAGCCGAAGCAGACTTTAAAAGCTCTTTTAATAGCGCGCATGTTGTGTATAACTTGTTCCTAGAAAAGAAAAACACAAATCTTTCTTTACTTTTTTTTCTGTAGAAAAGATTTGAACGTACCTGCATTAAATTGAAACACATGGCTATCAACGCCATTCCCAGGAGCAGATAAACAGCGCATAGAATAAAGCTAACCTCAACCTTGTCCTTGTCCGCCGTTATCTATATCCATAAAGATATGTAGAATATGTATATCGTAAGATTCTGAAAGATTAGGATAGATTGACTGATGTGTGAATACACACTCACCACACGATCGCCTGGCACTAAATCTCCAAAACCAATACTACTCAAGGATATAAAACAAAAGTAGCTGCCATCGAGGTAGCCCCATTCTTCCCAGCGGCCGAAGAGTATTGCTCCAGATAATATATAACTATGTACAAATGAAAATTAAATGAAATTATTATTTACTAAAGATGTCTATATACTCTACCCGAGTTATTCATTATTCGGTTTCTCATTTCGTAGTTGTATTTAATGGAATATAAGTATATGCACATGTAGATATTTACTCACCTTATCATAATTATAACACATACGGTTAACGGTACCGTTATCTCATCAGTACTGCCCATAATTTCCCGTTCAATATCCGATTCATTCTCTTCTTCAAACATTTCCAGCACTGAAGCTGCAGTATGCGTTGTACTCTCCCCCGTGTCTTCGTCGCTTCCACTTAGCGTAGACGCAGCACTGCTGCTACTACTGCTGGTACTGCTACTCCCACTACTACTGCTGTAGCTGGTGCTGCAGTTCGAGCTGCTGCTGCTGCTCTTACTGCTGCTATTTTCTTGGCGTCGGTGGCGGCGGCTTCTACGTCGGGCAGCTTCCATGTCTTGCAACTGGTTTTATATAAAAATTATATTATATTAAAAATTCCTGGTTTTCATTAGAGGGACAGAGAATTTTTACCGCTTTACTTCTCACTAGTTGCCGGAGTTTCCTTCGTTCGCGTAAAATTCTTCTTTTCGCGACACCCGGACAAATGCGACAGAGACACACTTTCGAATAAATCCATTTGAAGGATTTGGCCATCACATCACCGATGTTGGACAGGTACAGCAGGAACAAAGGCATGCCAATGATCGCATAGAGGATGGTAACCAATTTGCCCCAATCGGATTTTGGCGATATATTTCCGTAGCCTATGGAATAATATAGGTTTTTATTCGTTTTTGGTAGGATTTACTGAACATTTAACGCCGTGTGTAGGGTCGATTTGCATTTATATCCTCGAATTGAAACTCACCAATTGTTGTTATTACAGTTAATGAATAAAGGAATGCACCGGAAAAACTCCACTGTTTCTCGACATCGTGACCCAAGTACTCTCGTCGAACCACATCGCGTTGGTAGTCCAACAAAATTTCATCAACTCTACAGAAGGACGGATATAAGAGTTGAAAAGTTAAATTGACACAATAACTGAACGACTCTATTATAGTCTACCTGCGCACAAATGACTGATGATCATAGAAACTAATATTTTGTGCTGTAACCTCCCAGAGACGTTCCAAACATTCAGCGCTTAAATTTCGTGCTAGGAATTTATGCGGCTTCATCAAACGAGCTCTTTCAGATTCGAAAACTTCAATTGCTTGAAATATAAAAGCCCCTAAAAGAAGCAGAAGGAAGAGAAGAGGCATTAAAATATTGGTGAAAACCATAGCCATGAATAGATTTGATGATCACCTCCGATTGTATAAAGAACCACAAGCAAAATGATGCCCACATTACTGAACATGAAAGCCGTAAAATGACGGAAATGGTCTTTAAAACGCTCGAAAGGTGGCTTCTGACGTCGCCGGGAGGTACTGCGACGCGAGGACATCTTGTCTTTTCTGCCCCCTGAGCGTTTACTGAGTTTCCTGAGTAATATCCGCTAAGGTCCGATTTTATATCTTCTACGATATTTTGTGAAGTGTTTTACTTTGATTGCCCTGAGGGCGGAGCAGCTGCTCCTAGTAGCTCCTGTTTCTCTCTTGTTGATGGTGTACAAATGCTTGTTCCTTGACATTTCTTCGATTTAGCCTTTAACATTAGATCCACGTTTGTCAGATTTATGAAGGTCTATAAGAAAATGTGAACTCTTAAATTAAAATCTGGGAAATCATGTTATTTCATGTCATAAAAATCCTAACTATTCAATCATCCTTATACTAAATGAATCATCGATCCTTATCATCTCTAGACGTGTTTTTAGAGATCAGCCATTCAATTATAATTAATAGGCGAATAGAATTTTATGCTGAAAAAGCGACAAATGCAAATGATTCAAAGCTACAAATCATAAAACTACAACCGATGAATGACAAACATCTATTAATTTCAAATTTGTCAAAGTTTCACAACGTTGACGTTTTAATTTTCCTACAACGTAAAGCCGTCTGTGGCACAAGTGTCACTTGCATTGAGCATTTTGGGGGCGGCAATCGCATTTGGGCCAATGACACACACACACACACACACACACACACACAGACACACCCTAATGTAAAAAACAAAGAGGAAAACGAACTTAAAAGTTTACAATTCAATTTTGTTTTTATAATTGCTTTTAACGGCTGAAATTCATCAATTTTCCGCCAATGAAGTCATAAATACATAATATATTTTGTCATAAATATTACTACTATTTAGAAATAAAATTCAAAAAGTGTTATAATTTTCTAAATGCAAGTGGAAGAAGCCACAAAAAGTCTTCATTTTTACACACGTAAAAAAAACGTAAAATTATAGCCGGCAAATAATGACATACATATGTATGTATATATGCATAAATACGCAAAATATTGTACGATATATAAAATCAACAAAGAGTAAGAAACAACCACAAAGACTTTATTATTAGCCACACAAAAATGATGTCGTCATTAAATTGGAATAAAGATTTACATTTTGGCTTTTCACATCGCATCCTTATTTTGTAGTACGTAATAAAAACAACATAAACGTTTTACGAACAGCAACAAAGGCATGAAAGAACCATCTACTTGTCGGCAACCACTACGTACGTCTACGTATTTGTTATGAGTAAGTTTTCTTATGTAATAAATTGTAGCTTTTCATATCTTTTTTATAAAATATTTATGTACATATGTACGTGCATATTTTTGTTCACCGCCTTTTCGAATTTGGGACATTGGGAAAATAAGAAAAAAACACAAATTGTAATTCTTTACGTAGAAGAAATGCTACGCTTAACGTTGTTATTAACAACTTGTTAACGCTTTAGGTTGTTCCTAATTTTTTCGTTCTCGTAAATTTATATTTAAGTATATGTATCATAACAATATTAACTATTATTTAAGTAATTCATTGAATTCATAATGCTCATATATTATGAATTGTAAAGATATTGTAAAAAAGTAACGATATTGTAAAAAAGAAAGGCCATGATATTGCATACGTTATTATAAATTGTTTACTTTTAGTTAAAGTTTACCATTGCTCTTTTATTAATGCTTAATCAACAAAAGAAAAACCAAATTATAAATTAAAATGTTTATTTAAGCGGTTTTGTGGAATGGGCTACTTTTCGTTTTTAGCTTATTGTGTAATTTAGAGGTAAAGTTTTCGTAAATAATTCATAAAAGCGAGGCTCACTATAACCGAGATTGCTGTGTGTAATAATATGTGTGTAATAATAAATAAGGTTAATATTTAAGGGAAATTTGTATAATTTTGGATAATTTCTTCAACTTTTGTTTTTAAACTTTTCACAGAATGCCTTTATTTTAAACTGTTTTCTTTTATTTTATTATCTTTTGATGCTACCACCTGAAAACCTCAGTTCAGTTTATGTACATACATAAGTATATAAAGCATCAAGTGTTTACTATTTAAATACATTTACTTTCGGATGTAATTCTTTGCCTGCATTGAGATTTATTACTTGAATTCATTTAAATAAATCTTTCGTCACCTTCTTGAATTAATAAATATTTGAGTACATAATTTATTTATTAAATCAATATTATCTATGTACATATAGTATGTATTTTCATGTACATACAGCAGTGTATCAGTGTTTACAGTTCTGTATCTTGAGTTTTTGATCGTTTAATTGATCGCGTATTTCCTCTTATTTATCTGCTTGTTGTTTTCTATACATATATGTGTAAATATTTACTTTAATAATTATCCGTGAAGAATTCAAAAACATAATTAAAAATTTTAGCACAGCGTGTTTTAATTTTTTTAGATCTTTGATAATTGGTGGTTGTGGGTTGGTGAATGCCAACAAGAAACAGCAACAACAACTTGTTGTACTTCAAGCTGTCTTCTTCTAATATTTCTGTTTCGGTTTAAGCAATGAAAATCACCGAAATCAACAACCAAATAAATTAATTAAATTTGTTGTTTGTTTCTATTCCAAAATTATTTTATTTAAAATTGATTTTTATTGATATTGTTTTTCTGTTTTTGATATTTCCATGCGATTAAAAAGAAATTTATTCAGCGCCAGACGTGTTTTGCCAAATTTTTAAATATAAATTCAAATTGTCGATTTTAAAATTATCAGACATTCTTATTAGGTGAAATGTACATACGGGTGCTTACCGGGGGCACTTGGAGGGGCTGTTGCCCTCGAAAAAGATTGGCCTCTAAATATTAGCATCTCATAGTCTCTAAAAGGCTTTTAATAAAAGCCCCTGCGTAAATACATACATACAACGATACATACATTGAAATATAAAAGCAAATTTTCCTCCCAGTCACTTTATTCAGAAGTCTATAATAATTTCTGAACAAAATAAAGAAATAGATTTTCTCTATTCTTAGCTACGCTTTGATTACTCGCAGCCGATCGCGATCTCAGCTGGTTGGCTGGTTTTTAAGCACGTGCTTGAAATCTTTGGAAAAAATGATAAGTTTTCGCTTTCGTCATGACAACAAAAATAGCAGCTACTCTAGAAGCAAACAAACAAATACAGAACAAAAATAATAATAAATTAAAAACACAAGGAATGGCATTAATAAATTAAACATTTGTACTAAAAATAATTAAATGTTTTTAAAAGAAAATCAAATACTTTATGCAAATGCTAAGAAAACAACAAAATTAATGAACAAGTTCGTTCTTATTATTAGAGGTATTTAGTACGTACATATGTACATATATATTAATTAAAGAACATGTCGAACATTAAAGAAAAATATTATAATATTAACACTTGAAAAAATATTTTAATTATTGGTGGTTTTTTTATATTTTGAATTTTATTTATAGCTTTTAAAACGGTTTCATTAACCATTTGCATTATACAAAATTCTTCAAGAAAATGTTGATTGAGTATTGTGACTGACTCGTTTGGTCTACCGCTAACGTTGAGGGGACGAAAAGTGCCCTTCTTCGATTATCCATGAAAGTTTTAGCGGGTATTCTGCCAGGGTGTGACAAGAGTCCCACACTACCTCTTAGACATCAATCCTGGAGGCTGTTTGAGAGATCTAACTGCCTCTAACTCATTGATTTTGACTAATTTTAATTGATTTAATTAAATTATTAATTAATTCAATTTTAAACGGTTTTATTTTAGAATCATTTCATTTTTTAATTGGAAATCAAATAAAACTAATGAACACGTTTCATTCACGGTAAACACGCTCACTATTATTAGGTCAAAAACCTTTAAATTGTATTTTAAAATTGCTGCTCAGCAACATCAGAAGCCTTTGAAAAAAAATAAAGCTATTGTTTACTACAAGCTTTTATCTGTTTTCCAAACATCTGCTTGGTATATATTATTTTTAAAAAATTATATGAGTCGGGAAAAAACAATTAATGCTCCTCCTTCAATGACTCGGAAAAACCACGAAACTCAACGAGCCGCAATCGGTTGCCTATCTTGATTTGGGATCGTTTGTGTTGTTGTTATTGTTGGGTAACTTCTGTCTGTGGATATCCAATAGCAACAAAACAGATCAAATGAAAATTATTTCGAATTTTTTGGAAACATCATCATTTTTCAAAGAATTCATAATAATTCCATTGATTTGAAAAGTTTAGTTAATACTAGGAAATATTAATTGCTATTAGTGTTAATTAATCCTGTTGTTCTTAGTTTGTTTATTCTTTTTTTTTTTGTTCTGACACTTTTCAGTAATAATAAATACTGAGAAAAACGTTTTAATGTTGGATAATGGATTTTAAATAATTCTTAATAATTCCTTTTTAATTATTGTATGTAAAATTTCCAAAATTATTATAATGTATATTATTTTGCCTGTCAAGTAAAAATTTTTTCTGGATATATTTTCCGTTTATTTTATTTCTTATTTCGGATAACTTAAGGAAAAAAATCGAAATTGTAAATATAATTTTAAATGCTTACGTGATAAATAAAAGAATCCAGCTTAAAGAGTTCAAATCGAATTCTGACCGTAATGGTTTTTATATACCACTAGTATAGTGGCTTCTATTTTATACATGTATTTTCTTGAAAACATGATGAAACATAAAACGCTTGAAATCCAGTTGTTGCGCCATCGGTTTTCAAATAATCCGTTGCGTAAACGTCAAAGGTCACGTACATACAAAATATGAAATGCGATATTTCGTTTACCATATTCAATAATATACATTATTATCGTAGTATTTAATTATAGTAATTGATCATTATCTAGATTTATTATTATTATAGAAGCCATCGAATATGCGTTAACTTTATTTCAAGATTTAAATCACTTTATATTCGTTACACTTAACATGCATTTTATATACGTTACATGGTTGCAAGTCTTTATTTGTGTATGTTTGTATTTAAAACTATATAACTTTTCTTTTGTAACATTGTAGGCCTTTTTATTTTAGGCACTGATGGCCCTGTCATTTCTCTATGTGACGTCATACACGACATGCTGTCTGACTGCAGACTTTTTATTGTGTATTTTTAGGACCACAAAAGAAGTGGTCTAAAAACCCTTCATTTCACTTAATACTTAATTCGACTTCTATTCACTATTTTGTTCTTTGATTGATTATTTTTCTAATTCACTATTTTTGGCTGGCACCTCAAACTTTTTAATACATTCTAGAGAAATATTTTTAAATCTAGTCGTATTCGATCGTGATGGTTTTTCTTTTCCTTTTTTTTTTTGGAAATTTTCACGCGTTCGTATTTTCTTCCTTTCGAATGAACAGCAGCACCTCAACTACTGTGAGTGGGAATAATTTTTCATTTCCACAGAGAACCATTTCCAAAAACACCGAAGCATGTAGTAATTTTTCACATCTCAGACTCATACATATGTACATACATCGAGATATCGTGCTGATTTTCTCAATTTCATTATTTTTTCCTATTTATGTATGCAGATTTGTACAGTTTATTCTGCGTATGGACGATATACGCAAGCGACATATTAATGACGAAAAATTTCAACTCTACTCATCAAGAAATAAACAGAATACAAAATCAAAGAAAATATAAAAAAAGAGAATACAAAACGATTGGAAAAACAAAAATAAACCAAAAAGCAATACAGTTGTCTGAATGTATAATTTAAGAAAAATTCGAAAAGTTCTTTCTCTTAGTTTACGTAATGAACAGAGAGGAAATTTTAGTTTACTTTCCTCAAAGAGACACGTTTGCGTAGCTGTATAATCAGCATCATCTACAACATTTTCAGTCGTTTCATTCGTTTTTTAAACATTTCACTATATTTTGTGATTTTTCGTATTTAAACTTCAAATGTACGGGGAACTTCTGTCTAGGAATTAATACTAAATGTTTATACCAAGAAAATCTCTGTTTTTTTTCTTACTTTTTTATTGTTTTTACATAAACTTTCAACGTGTCTTTAACTTTAAATGGTTTCTAATCAACAAATTTTTTATTTTCCACCTAATATACTAAATATTAACGTCGGCCGGCTTAGTTGTTTCTATTTCATTCACATTGAAGCGATCGATCGATATTCATCCGGTCATCGTCCCTTAGTTTTATAATGGCATTTTCTTCTTCTTCCAGGGCTCCCCCCGATTGAAATAAATATCAATAGTTTAAAATCATAATGAGTAATGCTATAATTCTATTTATTTAGTAATCTATTCTAAACAAGTTTTACAAATTAAGATTGCTCGATAATCAGAATAACATAAGTACATTATATTGTAAGTAAAAACCTTGAACACTTCCCATATTTTATATAATAATTAAAGAATGGGAAAAACACCACTTAAACACTGTAATTTGAAAAAGCTTAAATTAAAATAAATAGGGTACACAAAATTAAGATAAAGTACACAATAATAATGAATATTGTTTAAAAAAGTTCGTGTTCAACTTTAATGCATTGTACTTATTTATTTATTAACATATTAATCTAATTATTAAATTTTTAACTGAGTAAAAATAATTAAGCTAAAGTATAAAGAAATAGAAATACCACCACAAAAAGCAAAAAATAATTAAATTTTTTTTAAATATTTTTAAAAACTAATTTACAAGGACCCTTAAAAGCTGAATCAAATTATTTAAATGATTTAAGTATTTACCTATAAATTTTACTAATTTTCTATATAAAATGTATAAAATCTTAATAAAGTTATATAAAATCGTAATTCGTTGCTAAAATGCAACAAAAATTATTTTAAAATGCTCTCAATATTTTTAGAGTTCTACAAAACTTTAGAACGAAATCCTTTTGACACGAGAGGTGCCACTTCGGATGGATCACGTCCACGGGTTTCGGGCAGATAGAATTTCGTTAGCAGAAAGAGTAAAGCGCATGCAGCTGAAAATGGCAGGAAGACGAATGCGCCCCAAGCATTCTGAAGACTAGGAAACGTCATGCCAATGATGAAATTACATGACCATGAGGCAAGACTACCCATTGACATGGCCACGGGTCGTGGTGAGACTTCAAAGAGTTCTGAAATCAAGGAGATAAACTCATTTTTATAAAACAAATAAACAAGACATATTATGTTAAAAAAATACAGGTCTATTAAATGTCTCTGTTTAAATTCAATTAAAAAATCTGGATGCAATCTGGTTGCAATTGAATTGCGAAAATATAAAGCAGTAATCGCATTTGAATAAAAGCATTTAATTAACGCGAAGCGAGGCGACGCGAGGCGAGGCGAATCGATGATAAGTTCAAATTCAACTTCAACTTGAATGGAAATGCTACAAAATTGCACAGACATCTGTAAGAAAAACGTACGAACTTGTGTATATGTATAAGTATTACCTACAAACAAGAAACAATTAATTATCTCTCGTGTGCTGACGAAATTTTCAAGTTTACGGTCAGTGAATGATATTTCCATTGAGAAGACGATCACCAAACGAATGAATACTTAATTAAATGCATTCAGCCCGTACATTTAACTTTGACCCCCTGACATAAGAATATTTTACAAAACGTAATTAGTATTAAATAAGAACCAAATTCCAAACAAAGCCTGAATACTTAATGATTGTTTAATACATATTAAGCATGACTGTTTTACCTGCTCCAATAAAATACGGTATAGGACCGAGTCCAAATTGATAAAAGAATATATAGCACATGATGCAAACAATGCATATGATAGCAAACCAACTGTAACTTTCCTAAAGAAGAAAATGAAAGAATTAAGAAACGACTTGACAAGTCAGATTAGGCTAGAGATATTCATGCATACGGTATATCATATACTCACAATGTAATATAAAATAAAAGCCAATGTAAATAAGAAGCAGGAACACACTAGGCTTGAGAACATCATCAGTGGACGACGATTTACTTTGGCCATGAGGATTGGACCCAGAAACGAGGTGGCTAAATTCAAGCAACCGGCACCCAAATTTGCCCATTCAGCATTAGTTGTGGAAAGACCAGCTTTCTCAAAAATTGACACTGAATAATAGAAAATCTAAAAGATTGAAGCAATATTATTAAATGCATAGTTTTTATACTGTATTCATGTATATTTAAATATTTTCTCATTCATTTATTTCCTTATTATTATTTGCGATTTTTCTTTATTAAAATTCTTTAACTTCTCACTTACGGCATTAATTCCCGACAACTGTTGACCACCGTGGAATGAGCACACAATGACCAGCGGCAAGGACAACGCCGGATTACGTAAAATCGCAAGGAAACTACTAGGTTGTACTTTAACGTTCGCCTCTAGATCCATTTCGATTAATTCTTGCTGAACGACATCCATTCGATCGGCACCACGTAAACGCATCAGTTCACGTTTGGCACTCTCACGATCATCCTTTATAATATACAACCACTTCGGGCTCTCGGGAAACAAATATGCCGGCGTGTAGCCGAGCACAACTAATACCACATAAAAGCTTAGCGCATAGTGCCAAAGTTCTTCGGTGCCAAATATGTTACGCAAACTGAAAACTTGGCCCACCACCACGCCGCCGGTGACACCGACACCACAAAAAACCCCTAAAGTACCGCGTAAAGCTAACGGACTTATTTCAGTCAAATACATAGGCAACGAGGTGGTGGTCAGGCCGGAAGCTAAGCCAACTAGAAGACGTCCAATGAGCAGCATTTCCACAGAACGAGCCATGCGACAAAAGAAGAAAAATAAGGCGCCCAAAGTAAAGAGCAGTCCACTGATGAGAAAGCATCCTTTTCTGTGATATGATATGAGAGAGAGGGAGAGAGAGAGAAATGAGAATTATAAAAGTTTAATGATTAAATTTTATGCGTATAAATTTTAATCAACAAATGGACAACAATGGAAAATAACAGCGATGTTTGTTAGTGATAAGCTAACATGATAATAATAAATATTGTAATAAATTTGTTACGCTTAAATACCAAGCTCATTATCATTTTTTCAATTATCAATCAAGTAAATTGTGTTAATCAATTAAAAAATACAAATACAGCACAATCTCGATTATATTGACTGTTGAATATTAAATGAGAGCTTGTAAAATAAATTAAAATAATAAACGGCATATCAAAAATCTAAAGATATATGTATATAAAAAATACGAGTAACTATTAAAATAGGTTTAAAATAAAAGCAAAGAAAACACATACCTTCCGAACTTGTTTGCAGCGCCAGCCCCGCCCAGCGAACCGATTGCCCCTCCCACCAAGAATACTGAAACAATCGAAGACCACAAAATATCGTTACTCGCCGAACTGAGGTGAACATTATAGCGGTCGATTAAGGTTGCGTTGCACCAACTTTTCACAAGCTATTCGATGGGGAAGAACACAAAAAATTACACTCGTATAATTCTCATAATTTTCCATCAGAGTTTGTATCATTAAGCAGTGCATGCTTACCGTAGCAGGTGAATTAATGACGCCAATACAATAGCCTAAAGGTACCGCTGATCCCACAGTAGACGCATATCCGACGAGTGCGAGTAATTTGCCCCATTTTTGCTGCTTTAATTAGAAATAAATAAGAAAGTATAGAAGCATAATGTTTGTATTTCCGTGGCCACAAGCCGAGACCGCTTAACTCGACTTAGGACCACATTGAGTGGTCAATAAGTGCAATAATCGAATTATTGCACTATTACATTGAGCTTATTTTACGCCAATTTCAATAAATTTTTTATAGTTGCAACAAGTTTATTATAGAAGTTTAAGTTTAGTTTTAAGTATACTCTAAAAAGCAAATGACCTAAATTACATTTACATCATTTCATTATTATAATATACTATTTCATTATTTTATTTTTATGGGATTATATTATACTTAAATCAATAAAAGAAAGTACAGCCTATCGTAAAAAAAAATAAATAAATGAATAAGAAAAAAATTAGTGAAGGAAATGGAATTAAATAATTCTCCTGAAAAGTAAGAAACAGAGTTCGGCTTTTACGGCTTGTGGTCACAGATCTGTACAATATTAATTTTGTAACCCTATTAATGTCCTAACATGAAATCAGATAAACTATCATATAGATGGCAACCGCCTTTCAAATTTTTAAGTATGTAGTCTGTAAAAAACCATACAATGTATTTCCCTAAAAAGAAAACACTTTCAACAAGTTCACTTCGCCATTACTACTTATTCTCAACAGTAGAAAAAAGGATATACGTATCTATATACATATATATTTAAATATTCGTGTATGATAAGAAATTCTATAATTGCATTTACTCAAATGCATCCACACATATGTAAGTTACAGAACAGCTGACAGAATTAGGTCAAGTGCATACAATAATATGCACTTTTTCTTAATATGGAACATACAACAACAAAGGAATAAAAACGTTTCTTAATGTTCGCTGAGTCTAAAAAGTAGGTAGTGTAATCTCTGTAAACAGGAAATATTAAAATAACTATTTACGTTTGCAGCTTGTTCTCGGCTTCTCCACTCACCTGGTCGACGACCAACAAATTTCTCGATTGCAATGAGGAGTTCTGTTGTGTTCCGTCGTTACTCTTCACTGCATTGGGTTCTACTTTTCTTGCACGTGGGTAGAGTTGATTACTTTCACTATTTCCTTCTACTTCCATATTTGTACTATTTATTAAAACCAAGGTGCTTAATTTCTTTACTTTCATCAAATATTTTGTGATGACCTCCTTTTATTTTACGCACTTTTCTCGCTGTCTAAAAACTAAAAATAATTTCTGTTCTACGTTAAATTTTTTATCGAAATAAATACTCCGGCGAACCCCCTTTTCATGTTGGGTTTTTTTTTTACTGACAGCTGACGGTTGTCTTGCAGTTGTTTTGTATGAAGCTTTTATTCTTTTTAAACTTTTAAACTCTCAATTCACATGCTTGGAGAGAGACAAACAAACTACCCACTGGTAAATATAGCGAAAGCCTTTGAGAGTCATCGATGATTACATACAATTTTGTCGAGGAATATGAAAATACATTACATACGAAGTGCAGATCGAATATGGAAATTGGAACAGAATACATACTGTTTTCACAAGCATTGCGAAGACAGGTAGCGAAGTAATAGATACCAGACACTATGACACGTATAGATAAATGCAATGTGAAAACTGGATGTAGAATCGAGTCGATGTGGCACACAAAATCATTAGGAGATCAACGATGATGTCATGATGAAATTTACCACTGGGCCACTTGGACAAACACTCTCTGAGAGCACAAAGAGTTCGCATTTGCAAAGCCAAATGCAAAACATTTTTATATTAGTTGACAAATGCGATTAAAAATCGTATTTCGAATCAGCCTGTCATCAGGTGTCAAAAAATTCTCAAAACAAATCAATAGAAACAGTGAAAATGGAATGGAAATTGTAAAGTTGAAATTTAATTGTATTTCTGCAATACCTGCACTTTTACTTTATTTCTGCGGAGCATTATATGTAATTTTCGTTTTTGTTTATGATGAAAATACGAATGAGTGTGGATTTTTTTTTATTAAACAGTTGTAAGTACCGCAAATTACGGTAATTGAAAAAACGGAAATTATATAAAGGACCAAAAAATTGTATTTTCTTGGTAAACAAATTGAAAAATGGAGCGTTTTTGGAACGTAAACTCATTCTGTACATATCGTACATTATATTCAGGAGTTTCTAATAATTTGTCCTCTACTCGACGTCACCCTGTTGTTTCCAGCAATTTAAACGTCATCGTCGGTTTTGCTTTAATTCTAATTAGACCAATTTTGTGAGGAACGTGAACAATTTGCATATTCTGTTGACGTTTACGGGCGCAATTTCAGGGAACGCAGTTATTTTGTTTAATTTTGCAAACTTGCAAAATTTAAAGAAAACAATAAAATGTGATCAAAGTAATCTCAACTGAAACGGCGAAAAAAACCGAAAGCTATTTTACTATAGTATTACAATAATTATAATAAACAGTATTAAAATCCCAGCGGAGTATATATAAATATACATATCCATAAAATATTTAAAATTTATTGAAGCAGATAAAATGCCGGTGACTGATTACAAATCTATTCTTGAGACGTCAGCAGTGATAAGCACCGTGCTGCAGTTTTTATCGGGATCGTTAGTGAAAGATATTAATATTAGTAATATTAATTAAAACTAATAAGCGTGCATTTCAGCATTGTTTGTCACAAATACGTTGGAAAGAAAAGCACTGGCGACTCGTCAGGTTTTCCGTTTCTATGTGGATTTTTATCGTATGTATTTGCAATTTTTAGGCCTTCATGTAATGCGAAACTAATATTAACATGTATTTTGTAAAACAGCTGCAGTTTCTGGCTAATTTATGGCATTCTTACCAACGTACGGAGCGTGGTGCTTGTAAACACAATCGGTGTAACAACGTTTTTTATATATTCTCTAATATATTATGTATTTACAATAAACAAACAGTCTTATGTGAAGCAATTTTCGCTGATTATCATCGTGCTTTTTAGCGTCATATATTTCACAAACAGTCTGGCGACGGACCATGACCAAGCCGTGAAAATTATGGGTAGTAGAACTTGGTTATGTGCATTAATTTATTGACTATTTAGTAATATATTGTTTAATTCTTTTAGGAGTCGCTTGCAGCATCGTAACGGTTTGTTTCTTTGCTGCACCTCTCACTATGCTCCTGCACGTTATTCGTATACAAAATTCAGAAAGTTTGCCATTTCCGTTAATTGCAATGTCGTTCCTAGTTTCAGTACAATGGCTAATTCTCGGAGTTATTATATCGGATTCATTCATTCAGGTTTAGTTTCTTGGATGCATTGGATGTTTACCATTAAATTTCTCTGCATTTGAATTTTTCAGATTACAAACTTCCTGGGCTGTCTTTTGTCGTTGTCGCAACTTTGTCTATTTGTAATATATCCACCTAAAAGTTTCTCTGGACAAGGCTATAAATTAGTCGACCAATCTGTGGTTTATTAGTTAGACTAACTAATATATTAATAAAGATATTCAGAACACCTCAAAAACAAGATTAATAAAAATGTATTTTGTCGTTTTACTTTTAAGAATAATGTAATTTTTAAGAATTAAAAAAAATTGATCGGGCTCAACCGTGATTTGAACCGGGACCTCTAGCAGCCAAAGCGAAAATTATGCCCCTAGACCATTTCGCCTCATGTGAAAACGCTTGATAATTTCGTGTTTTAAAGAATAAGAAAAGACTTATTTAAACAATAACACTGAATAAATTAATAAAATGAAAATAGTGGAATAACCGCCTTTAAATTGAACTTACCTGAAAATTATGTAAAATCTTACTTTTTATCACACACATATATATAACTGTTATATGAGACTATATTTGTTTCAAAAAAGTTTCGACAAATTCTTCACGCTTTTCTATAACACAATCTTATATTACTGATTTAATAAATGTATTAAGAAAAATTAATATCCGCGTTAAGAAAAAATTTGTTCCTTATATTAAAGTTAAAACTTGAGAAAATGAAATATTAATTAGTTGTATTCGTTCATTGAAGATATTCTCATTTTTGTTGTTACTTTTATATCAATACCACAAAATTATCAAAAGATAATTAATCTTTTATTGTTTGTATTTTTTTTTTTGTTTTCAATGAGACCATAAATTTTGGTTTGTTATTATGGAAAAATATAAGAAATTTTGTTAACATATCAGAGTAAACGATAAGAACTATCGAATAACAAGATTTAGAGTATCTTTCTTAACTGTTTAATAATGAAATTAAAACAACAATTCAACTATAAAGTTTAATCTTGATTTTTTTTTTCTTACTATTGAACACTACACGCCGACTAACACGCTATACTTAAATATATCACGCTAACATTAGTCTATCAGATTAATTATAGACTTGTTAAGCTGAAAGGACAACATCTAATTCTTAAAATCTAAATCATTAATTAACTAAACGTAAATCAGGAACTCAAGTATGTATATATTTACAGAGAGCCTTTAAGAAATACATATGTATACCTTAACGGGAGCCATATATTTATTGCTGTGTCAAGGAAACTTGGAAGAAGAATAAGAATGAAGATGAGTTTTCGAAAAACTATTTTTACTACCTATTCATTAAAATAGGTTTGCCATATACCGAGAACATAACAGAACGCAACAGCCATCCTCCCTAGCAAGAAAAAACCAAAATGTTGGTCATTTTGAGATCTATCCAAATCTTATCATTGTAAATACCTTCGCTGAGACAAAGTAAAAATTTCTTGATAATGAAACTGTCTCCTGTTAAAGTCTCCTCAACGAAAATTGGTCCATATTTATGGTTGGCAACCCTTTGCGGATTTGACGTTTCTTGCTTCAGTTTATCAACAAAGCTGTTTTAATTCGTCATCTTTTGGAAAGAATTGTAAGGTCTAGTTTCTCAAAGTACACAATTAAATAGAAACAATAATGCAAGAAAACTGCCCCGAACTCTACGAAGAAGTAAAAATATTTCGCAATGCGCGCGAGCGAGAGAAATACGACAACATGGCCGATCTGTATGCCATCATCAACACTCTGCAGAATCTGGAAAAGGCATACATTCGAGACTGCATTACACCACAGGAGTACACAGCTGCATGTTCCAAATACCTCGTACAGTATAAAGTGGCTTTCAAACAGGTACAATCTGACGAATTCCCCGCAGTGGATACGTTTGTAAAGAAATTTCGTCTGGATTGTCCTGCCGCATTGGAGCGTATCAAGGAAGATCGTCCAATTACCATCAAGGACGACAAGGGAAACACAAGCAAATGCATTGCAGAGATTGTATCGCTCTTCATCACAATTATGGACAAGCTGCGTCTGAAAATGAACACTATGGATGCATTGCATTTCGATGTTAAAGATTTGGTCGATAATATGAATCGATTAAATTTGATTCCATTAGATTTCGATGCAAAGTTGAAAGTAGAAACTTGGTTGGCAACACTCAATGAAATGCAAGCATCCGACGAGTTATCGGAGTCACAAGTACGACAATTTCTTTTTGATTTGGAATCGGCATATGCAGATTTTACGAAATTGCTTCATAGCCAGTAAAAGGGCCATCAGAGATAGATGATGGCGCTAATTATTCAAAAACGCTTTTACATATATTCTAAAAATTAGTGTGGTTGATCGCAATGATTATAATTAACAGATCTTAAATATCTTCAATTTTAAGCACGTGAAATTATTATCTAAAATGGGTATATTTTATACACATACAACCCATTCATCATCCATTTCAGCGCAATGAAACAAATAGGAGTATTGCAAACATCTCTTTTTTTCGTTTCACATATTTATCACCATTGATGAGATAGTCAAAATAAAATATAAAGATTTGCTCAGGAGTAACGAAGGTATTTTTATTTTAATTAAAATTGGATTAAAAGTTGGTCGGCCCAAATAAGGTAACCGTTATGAAATAGCAGTTGTGGGAAGAGCTTATCTAAAATAGAACAGAAAAACGTCATAAAACTCAACGTCTTTGTGAGGTTTCCTTTTTACACTTGATTTTGAAGACAGTAAGAAACAATAAAACAATATTTCATTTCACAGTATAATTTTTTTATTTTATTTCAAAAAGTTTCGTTATTAATTATATAGGTATATATGTATACTATATAATCTATATACATATACAGATTTTAATTAATTTGCAATTTCAGATTAAGTTACATTATTTAATTTTCCAAGAATTAAACCATAGAAATGGATTTTATATATAAATCTATGTTTTGTAGCCCAAATGAGATGGTGTATTCGAAATCTGACAAATGATAAAGCACACTACAAGAAAGAAGATGCAGGTTTACTCAAAGCTAAAATGCAAACTCTATGACATCCCACTCGCACACGTACACCAGCTTGGTTTCGTGCTTGCGATTACTTACTACTATCGCATTATATAATACAATCCAATTAGTTATATTATACAATATTCAGTACTTAAAGTACTTAGTGTATATAAAGTACTTAAACGATTTAAAGTGTAAAAAAAACTGGAGCACGTGGATGTGTGTGTGTGTGTATTTAGATGATTAACTGAATTTACAATGTATTGTATCGCTTATCCACTTCAAATACAAAAGTTAAAAATCACAGTATTAAATGAAGAAAAAGTGTTCAATATTGATTTATTTAATACTTAATATTGATTTCTATTTTTGTTTTTGGGTGAATAATGCGCATGCGCATGTGACAACAAAATGCATTGCTGCTTATGCAATTCTTTATTTATAGCATATATTTTATTATTAGTTTAGAAATTATTTCGCCCAGTAGATTAGAGAAGTTTATTTTTTCCTTTTGTTGTTTTGTTTTCTTTAGATTATGTTATTAATACGAACTATTTGTTTTTTTTTTTTGTTTTTTGAATTTTCGTGTTTTTTTTGTATTTTATTTAAATATTAATGTTATTATAATTATACATATATAGATAGTTTGAACCGAATATAATATTTATTTCGTTTTTCGCTTCTCTCTTCTGCGGCTTTTTCTCCATCTGATCGTGATCTTGGATCTGTGTTTGGATGATTTAGCAAAATGTATGTAAATCCATTCTGGTTGTGTATTTCACGCTTATTTTTCAAATGTTACTAATTTATTTGAAAATAACTCGATTGCATGTGAGAGGTGGTGGAGGAGAGATTATTTAGATGGTTGGGAGAGTGGTATGTATAGATGTGTATGTGTGTGTATTTGTGGGTATGTATATCTACGTTTAATGTATGTACTTATATTTTTTGTTTTAATGTGGACAAGCATAAAATAATTGTTTGGTATTTATTGATAGTGTTGCCACCTTAATTATCAATTATCGTCGAGCTCAATTTATAAGTTTGACTTGATAGGCAGAGGGCGGGGGCTAGAGGCAACAACTATTTCTGCTCCTGTGTCGCAACTGCTGCGGTTTAATTCTGTCCGGTCCAATATGAGGGCGAGTAACCCTGTTTGGTGCCCGATTTTGATTGACTACTCGTCTGTTGGCGTTGCCCGGTGCTGTTCGAATCCTGTAAAATATAACTTCAATTAAAACTTGCATGATTACCATAAAAGTATTAAATAAACATCAGCCTAGTTAATAATGTATTAAAAGCAAAATAAAATAAAAACGATATACTAAAACGAATGAAACAACATTTAATGAAACAAGACAAGCTAAGAAAACAGAAACACGATGGACATAATATTAATAAGAGCTCACAAACCGATTTGAAGTAGAATCGACCGCATTTCTGATTTAGTAAGAGAATTTAGAATGACGTACTATTTTGTAGTTCATTACTACGAGCACCAATGTACTGAGACTACGCTCAATAATGAGATAAGTTTAATAAAATAGCTCACATCATCACAATAGTGAGAGGAATACGGCATTTGTTTTTAAAATCGGTAACGTTCCTGAAATCTTGATTAGTTTATTTCAATTTCAAATTTCAATTCTTTTAAATTAATAGGTGGGTTCAAAAGATAAACAGTTTCTAATATAAATTTCTATTAAAGGAATTTTAAATTGCAACTACTGCACTTCAAATAAATTTTAAACAAAATTAAAATTATATTCTAATTAAGTAGATTTAAAAAAAACTTATTGTAGAATTGACAAAAATGTTCTACATCCATTTCCAGGTGTTCCTTAAAAAGCTTCAAATTATTTTGAAATTACTTCAATTGTTTTTCAAAAATAAAAACATTTTCATTGCTTCAAATATCTTTCCAAAATACTTCTTTGAAGTAATAATGTTGAAGTAATATACTTTCCAATACATTGTTGACAGTATATATTTTGAATCAGTATACATTTTCTGAGAGTTTTTGTTTATTCTGAACTAAAAAAGCAATACCTAAATAATTTTGATCGACTGTTTTTAATTTGATCAGAGTTCAGGAAATACTGAAGTGCATTATGATGATTTTATATTCCTCTGCCAGAACTATTTTCAATTTGGAAGTTTGTGATAATGTGAAAATTTTCTTTAGCCAGGAAAGAAACCATTTCAAACTTTAATGGAAATCTCTACAGTGAAGTGGATAAAACAAATGTGTTCATTTTTTAGTCCATTTCAAGTTTTAGGATGCAATCGTAGTTAAATCGGAGTTAGTTATGTTAGTCAATATCGATCAATCGGATCATTAACAAATTTCAACTAAAGAAGAATTTTTATTTAAAACTTTGCACGTACACGAGGGATCACAATTAATACAAATCCTATTTCGTTTGAACGTAATGAATTTTTTAACGTAATCACATAATTTAAGTTTTAATGGGAGGGCTGGTTAGGGCAGCAGTTGGAAGAAACTACTGTGGTACGAGTCTTTATGAAGGATTTACTTAACTTTTAAATGAAGTTTTAAGAATATCGGAAACTTACCCGGCGGGATGAGTTATGAATCCTGCCGTCCATCTAACGATGTCCCATAAAAACCAAAAGAAATAATAATAAAAAATCAAACAAGGTCAAAATCATGCACTTCATCATTTTGTTCAAGAGAACGTTGTGAAATTCTTCCATTCCATTTTTTGGACAAAAAAAGTAAAATGAATCAATCAATCAATTAATTAATCAATAGTTGTTGTGGGTGTTGTTGTAATGAAAAGGTAAAATGATATATTGTATATTAGAGAGCTGCACAAGATGTCTTGAATTGCTATAGGCACCATGCCACAGTATTGCCTTGCTGTGCACTGTCGTGCACAAATGAACGATTTGACACGAACACTTCAAAGCAACTACCCGAACAAGCCGTGACTGCCTTGCCGTCTACCTGCCTCGCACAAGACATTGTGTTCCGTTGCTTTTCTGTGAAGGCAATGAAAGGCTTGAATTGTAAGCAGAAAAGCAATAGTGTCTTTAGGAAGGCAACAAGACATCGAAAATAGCAATACTGCTATGATGTCGGCAACGATGCGCAGTTATATGAAGCTATCTCATTCTTTTGCATGAGTCTTCGTTTGAGTTTAGCACCATTCGTTGCTTTATATTGCCATGCGTCATCAGTTGTCATAGCAATTGTTATGCATTGCTATGCATTGCCTTTTCGTTCAAAAAAGCAACGAATGACAATGAATACTATTGCCTTGTTGTGCTTTGCTATCAGCACGCTTACGGCAGTCAATGTCTTGATTCGAAAGCAAAATAAGCAAGCAGTGCAAGGCTTGAAATTTTTGTTGTGGCTTGATGTGCGTTTCAAGACATCTTGTGCAGCTCTCTATTGTATATGTATGTATGTATGAGTGGGTAGTTGTTTTTAACGCTCGATTGTTTATTATTGCATAGATAAATATATAGACAAAAATAGTAGCACTTAAAGAGTATTGCGGTTATTATTATTTAAGATTTATTCATTTAGCTTCAATTACAAAGTTAGAAAACAAAAAACACACCTTTTTCCTTTTGTGTGTATATAATATAGTATATAAAGAGTAAAGAGAGATAACGATATATTGCAATGGGTTGTTATGAAAAGTAAAAAATGTTCGAGTCTCGATTATGCAAAGTTTTAATAAGTACAATTATAGTTTATAGCCAAGATTCATCGTTTCAAAGGAAACAATAACACAGTACAGCCGATGTGCATAATAAAGGTGCAAATTTCAAAAATAAATTAGTAAATATCCAAGCACACATTTATAAATACAAACGAGAGTATATTTTGGCATTCGGAATTACGTTAAGTTTTGAAAAACCAATTAACGAGATAGAACACTTTTGTTGTAGGCGTTAATACGATTCTCGAATGAATTGTTTTGTTTTTGTTTCTGCTTTTAGAATTGACATTATTTTACGCTGATTCGAAATGAAAGATTATACCACCAAAATCATATACACAGTATGTCATAGTTATAAAGTTAAATAATATTAATTAATTAAATTGAAGTTGATACATTATGATGCTGTCAATAGATTTTAGCAAAAAACCAAAAAAAAATAATATTATTAGAAAATCTATGGAACTCTATGCAAAGTAAACACAATACCGAATGATGTTAAAATGGAAAGCTACCATCACTTAAAACCAATTTAAATTACTGCCATTTAAACCATTTAAAATAAGAACAATATAAATGTAAGCTGACAAGCACAAAAAATGAAAAATTCTAAACATATTTTATACCAATTTTTAAATAGTAAAAATTTGGTTTTATATAGTAAAAAAAGAATAGATCACGTATTGATCTCTATCAAATAAAGTATATAATTTTAATATTTATTTAAAGCCAAAATATAATTTATAATGTTTATATAAAGAGCAACAAAAAAAGGATTTATAATCGATTTAAAAATCTGAAAAAAATCCACATAAATTTCAGAAGAAAAAAAACCAGTACCTCGCTCTGCCTCTCATAGGTTCCATTAAGGGCCACAAACAGTAAAATTTCGACAAAATAATTAAGATTTTTGCTTAGAATTTGTACGAGAAACATGGAATTTTTTTTGTTGAATTCGTATTTTCTTTTTAAATTAATTTCTTTTACTTTTTATGCAATACGTTCGAAGAGATAAGGATATATTAAACTTTAACTTGTTTTTCCGTTTGTAAAACATTAAAGGAGGCGTGGTAGATATAGAAAAAGAATATACATTCTGGATCTCCCGAATATATGTACAACTCCCGAATCCGGCCCTATCCGTTCGTCCGTCTGACTGTCTACGGCAGAAATATTCTCCGTCATCTGGCTGTTTGGGATTGACAATATAGGGAACATCGGACTAGTTTTATTTCTGTTATCTTTCAGTTCTTATACAGTACAATAGTTCTGATGTTTTCTAAAATATAACAGATATGATCAAATCAATTCTGAATGTTTGTCGAATTTATTATAGTCTAAACTCTGATTAACCCCACTGTAAATATATTTTTTAATTTTTAAAATCAGCAACTTTTTATACAAGATTCATGAGGAACCCAAAAAACAAACGATTTCTATAAGGCATAAAAACAATCAAAGTTGCATAAGGGCATATCTGTGACAACTTGTATACTCTTATTACATATTCAAAAGCTCGATGTTCCTATGGTTAATTCAAATGACATGCAGCAACTACAAACACCAAGTTTCTATATATTTGGTATTCTGATCTTGGTTAGAATTAATTAGATGATAATAATAACAATAATACTATACGATTGAAAATTAAAGAAAAAGAATCAATTTAGTAATAATTTTACCTGATGAATCGGTTGATGGATCATATTATGATGACCTGCTGCTGGCATGGGCAGATACATGCCATAAGGTTGAGCAGAAGTACCGCCAGCTGCTTGTGTGTTCGGCATATTAAATGGTGGCGGAGTTCCTGAGTGAAAGTTTTGCTTCTCATATGACTACGATAAGTAAAAAAAAAGGTCACGAAAAGAATGAAAATACGGAGGTGTAATTAGAAATGTCACATAATACAAGCGTTAAAACTCCAAAATATATTGTCACTTACATTGACTTTATTAAGTGCTACATGACCCTTTCCGTACATAGATGAAGTGATGTCCGAACCAGTACCAGCCTGTGGTGGATTTGTGACGTTTTGCGACTTCGTCTGTTGGTTAACACCCGAAGGATAGGCACCCTTGGTGTAGTCTTGAGAAGTTTGCGAAAGAGTATCGTAACTGGTGGAGCTGTAGCCCGTGTTGTAGGACGGTTTGGGAAATTGGCCACCGGAAGCAGTATTAGCAGCGGGAATTTGCTGCTGAAAAATGTGTAGAAAAAATATAGAAAATCAGGTTATAATGTCCATATGGTTTGAATGTATTTCATCATTTCTGAGTACCGGATAAATTGCCGGAGTACCATATTGGAAACTGCCTGGCATCATGTTACCGCCGTAGAAATATGCGTAGGGAACATTAAGCATAGGACCGCCAGAGCCGGCTTGTTGAGACATTGTACTGGAAACCTGTTGAAGAGAGAATTTCAACTTTTTCTCGCGAAACTTTTATCAATAATTTGTTTACTTACATTACTAACAGGGCTAGAATTATTGTCCGTTCTTGCAAAACGGCCGTCAGTCATGGTGGAATACGCTACAGAGCCCAAGTTATCACGGCCAGCACCCAAACTAGTCGGTGTGTAATTCAGATCATAATAACCTTGCTGCAAGTTCAAATATTGTTTTATGAAATAAGGCGGAGAAATTTCAAGCATAGCAATATCTATAAAGTTTATGTTTTGTATTATCTTTATTGCAGAGTTGAAATACTTCTTTAAATACTTGATTTTAAAGATGTGTATCTATATACACTGCAGGCTAAAAGTTCCGGACTACTCTTACATTTAAAACAAATACATACATATTACAAAATATTGTATAAGCCACAAAAAACAGCCATTACATTAAATTAATTTTGCAACAGATTTTGGCATTCTATAAATGAATTTGTCTCTTGTTCTATGTTGTTCCAAGATTCCAGCAGAGCAGTTCACATCCTTCTTTTGTCATCCTTTCTTTTGTCAATCCTTTTCTTAAAATCGGAGTTGATTTCAACCTGATTTTCAATGAAATCAACTCCGCTTTTAAGAAAAGTATTTATGAAAGAGAACACTGGTGTTACGTAACTTTTGGACTGCGGTGTATACTATATACATATATTTAGATATCCAGCTGAATAATTTAATAAGAAGTATATAATTTGGAACCTTAAAAAAACATTTTCTGCTATATGGTCATGCAAATCATTTGGAACTTAAATACATATTGCTGAATTTTCGACATACATTATATTCAAAATAATCGGAAGCTATAATGACAATGTCTGGAATAACACACACTCTTAGGTTTACAAATATAAACAATCATAAAAGAATTTAACAAGTTTATATCAATCTCATTTAACACGAGATATATTTCTATATAATTTAACGATTAATTCGCATTATTGCAGACGTAATCATAGAATACATTCCAAGGAAAGGGAGAGGAAAATAGCAAAGGACTGCCATTTTGTTTACCAAATAAGAAGTTGAGAGAATTTATATTGCCAATATATATCAGGGATGGAGATGAGATATGGTGCTAGTGGTTTCGGATTTAGTGATGATGGTTTTTATATTTTTGAAGTAATTTGTAAGGTTCATTTTTGCACGTGCAGGTTATAATTATTAAGCAGAATAATAAGTTATTTGTTTAATCTGAATCTATGTGTATCGTTAACAGATGATTATAGATTTAGTTTTGAACATATATTTTTGCGTAAGAAAGTAGTAACAAGTGCATCATTTTTTAAGTAATTAATGAATGTATGTATGTACGCTATGTGAGATGTATGATGATTTGGTTTTGTAGTGTTTTGGGTTGCAAATCTCCATGAACTCACCACATGTGGCACTCTCTGTTGCATCATTTGGATTTCCTCGTAAGAATAAACTGGTTGCTGATAGTATGGCAATCCAGTCTGAATATATTGACTAACCATTTGGATGTTGGGTACCATTCCGCCAGCACCACCACCACTGCTGCTGCTTTTGTTTGATGCGGCTGCAGCGGCAGCTGAGGTCGCAGCATTGCTGTTGCTACTGCTGCTGCTCACGCTACTCAGGTTGGCGACATTGGCTACAGCATTGTTGTTAGCTGAAGAAGAATTTGTTGTTACTTTTGTATTTGATAAACCGTCTACAGAAGATGGACTCATACTGTTTGCTGCTGTTGCTTGCGAATTGGCCACACTCGAGACGGAGCTCGATGCCGTTCCACTACTGCTAACAGCACTGCTTGACGTAACACTGCAAGAGAGATAAAATGACAAAAACCATTTGTTTACTAAAACTTTCTTTTCTCTCTGTCAATATACTCATTACAATACTGAAAATAGCTTAGAAATCTCTATCTTTTCCACATCCCTAATACAAAAATTGCTGTAATAAATGGATAGATATGGTTAACAAAAACTGGGTCAATCAAATTGTCAATAGGATTGGTTAATAAAAAATTGAGTTAAATATGAAAAAAAGTTTTTAGCTCATCACATGTCTTCTTACCTGTCGAAATGTGAAGTACTGGAATTGGTGGAAGTATCCTTCAACTTAGCACTAGTACTAAAATTACTGTACTGAGACGACGAAGTGCTTGTACTACCAGAGAACCTAGAGGTGACGACAACACAACACGGTACATGGGTGATTCAGTAGATTCAGTTTTTGTTGGATTAAAATATTTTCTGTTTGTCTTAGCTTTTTTTAATTATTCAGTAAATATTATGGAGATTATTTTTGAAAAAAAGGTAAACAAGAGGCACAAATTGAAAACATAACATAAATTCAAAGAACTGAGGAAAGATATTTGTAAAACATGTAAATGAAAAATGTCAATGAAAATGAAATCAAATACTCGTGTACTAGTGCTATCTAGAGTTACAAGAGCCCTAAAGTACAGCTGCTTTATTTTCATATTTACACCACAGTCTGCGTTATCGAAGGAAGCTGAACAAAATGTTAAAACAATGTAGACTTTAACTATAATAGTTTTCGGAAAAGTAATACTGCCTTGTATTGTAATCATTAGTTGAGAGGTTGAGAACTATATTGTTTTGAAAAGTCAGATTTAAAGTGAAAATAATTACGAAATTTCCTAGCTTATACGAAAAATCGGTGATAACTTTAAATTTATTTGCTAATTTATAAAGTAGCAAAAAAATTCTATCAGACTATTATAAGCGATGTGGCTAAGGTTATGGATAAATATTTCAAATATCTCAAAAACCATTTTATAAAGAAAAACACTTTGAATTAATGAATTTCGAAAAGAATGAAGAAATCTTTCTCAAAACTGTTTGAGTTAAATGAGTTTAAGCAAACGATATATGAACTAAAGTAAAAACCACAAAGTGAAATTAGTTCATCTTACCCAGTATTATTTGAGAGGCCAGTATTACCGTAAACATTCTGGCTCTGATACGCACTTTGTTGCGATGGATAGCTCGACGGTAAGTATCCAGTATTGGGATTTGCACTGTTAATTGATTAAGGTTACAAGAAAAGGTTTTTTGTTAGGGAATTGTTAAATGGTTAATTTTCAAAACAGCTTTTAGTTATTAATTAAAATATTAAATGTTAATAAATGATTTCAATACGAGCGAAACGAATCGCTCAACATCATCAGTAGCGCTTATCCCAAAAACGAAAAAAATTAGAATAAAATACATTCAGCACTCACGTTGAATTATTATTGCTACTGCTGCCACCAACAGGAATGTTTTGTGTTGAGCTGCTACTACTGCTACCCACACCGCCACTGTTACCCGCACTGCCGCCCGTAACTGAGTTTGATGCATTCTGAATTGAGACGCCGCTGTTAGCTTGTTGTTGTTGCTGATAGGAATTCACAGAATTCTGTTGATATGAACCATATGTTTGTTGTTGATAACTGTTCGCTACAGACGACTGGGCGGAAGGAGAAGAATGGAATATTTGTAAAAATAACAGATCGTACATAAAAATACGATTGTTCGTTGTACCTGTACGTTGGCATAATTTGCACTCTGGTAACCTTGACCAGCAGGCGACTGCTGATACGCACTCGCCGCTTTATTTGACGACGCGTTCGTTTGGTATGAATTTTGGTAGCCGGTTGTGCTCGTTGCACTCGACTGATTGTATGGATCGTTCTTGGACAACTGATCCAATGCACTGCTGCCAACCGAAGAGGCATTACCACCTCCACCGACATTAGAAACAACTTGTGGCTGCTGTTGCTGAACTGTTGACGTTCCGCGTGGAACGAATCCAGCTGAAAGGGAGTCACCCTAAAACAAATGATATTATATGATAGTTACTTATATTTTTATTAAATCGTATTAATATTTAATTAATCGAATTAATTACTATATCAATATTTTCCAATTAAATTTTAATAATAAAAAAATAATAAAACAAACGTACAATTTGTGAATTTTGTAGTCCAGCTGTGAGAACTGAAGCAGCGGCTGTCGCTTGCTGTACGTGTTGCTGTTGTACGTTCGCCTTCTTTGCATACTCATTCGTAACATCTTGCTGTGATTGCACCAACTGTTGTTGTTGCTGCTGATCGACTGTCACACCTGCATTGAATTTTTCTGGCATCGCATCGAATGTATCGTCTGTACCAAAATCCAATGCTCCGAATTGCACATCCAAATAACCAATGTTATTGACCGTATCTCCTGGCATTTCAACAGCAGTTGCAGGTATCTACAATTATAAAACCGCATTGAAAATAATACAAATCCTATTGAAATTTTAGATTAAGAAACCTTTGATGGTGGCGGCAATTTCGCTCTCAATCGCCGCACCTGCGGTTGCTGCGAGGAATTCATTTGCATCTGATCGGCCGCCACATTGGGCACCGACGAATTGCTTCCTGTTCCAAAGACGTTCGCGTACGATGTTGCGTATTGCACACCCGCTGTTTGCGCTGCATACGTATTTACACCGACACCAGCACCAGCTGCATGTTGTTGCTGTTGGTGAGCACTGACTGCTGCAGCAGCAGCAGCTGCAGCTGCTGCATTCTGCGACGTCAACGAATTGAAATACTGAGATTGTTCTGCGGACAGAGTTGCAGAAGATTTATGTTGCGATGGTGGTGGCTGTTGCTGCACCTGCTGATGCACTTGTTGCACCAAATTTGCAGCAGCTGTGGCAGCACTGGAAAATGTGTCCGATGTAGGGCTACCGTACTGCGTAACTGTTGATGTCGAAAGAGCACCGGCAGCGCCCACAGAAGTAGGTGTCGGCTGTGGTTGCATTTGTGAGTTGCTGACCGCGCTGCTGTATTGCATCATCGACGTTGTTGTTGGCAACGTTATGGACTCGTCCACAGAACTTCCCCCTCCTCCCAAAGAATTTAAATGACTACCCTGCTGTGATGGTGATGCGGAGGCGACTGACGTTCCCAGGTGATGCTCCAACCCCGGAGGCGCTGTTAACTCGTTGGCGCTGCTGCCGACAATACTAACGCCACCGCTGACAATACTAGCCGCAGTTTGATTCTGAAGATTACTCGTAGTAAACACTTTACTGTCCTTAAGTGATCCCTCGTATTCTTCATTATTCCAATCACCCCACGCGTCATCACTGTTCGATTGCTGTTGCTGTTTTTCGGCATTTTGCGCAATGGTGTTATCCCAAAGTTCCACCTCCTGATGATCGTCGTCGTGATGATTTTGTCGTGATGAGTAACCACCTCTTTCGCCACGATCACTGCGACGATCACCACCACCAAAACCACGACCGCCACCCATGCGTCCCCCACCGCCACCACTTCGACCACCTCGACCAACATAGCCACCACCGCGACCACCACGCCCTCCGCGAGAACCACTCCGATAATTATCATTAGAGCGATCACCACCACGTTCACCACGATCACCGCGTGAATCTTGCAAGTTTCGCTCATTTTCACGTGCCTCTCTTCCACGCCCTGAAAATGCACACAATTTATTTCTCACGAAATTCTCATAACAGACCATCTTGTGAAGAAGAATACTCACAGCCACGACTGTCATTACCACCGCGGCCACCGCGATTACTACTGCGATTGCGCGATTTTTCTCGTCTGTCAGAATTGGCATTGGAATCTCCCCAATCACCATCGCCGCCAGCATTATCTTGTGCAGCATTTGCAGCTTTATTTTTTTTCTTCTTTGAAGACGTTTCAAATGCTCCCTAAGCTCGAAAAATATAAACCCAGGAGTTAAGAAACTGAAGATACTGTAAGGTGAGGTTACAATACGGATAAAATATGGGATGAGTAAATCCACCTTAGGGAAGGCAGGAAGCCTCGTCGCTTACGTGAACTTAAAAAGTTTTTGAACAGCGTGGCATCACACAGAATCAATACGAAATATGAATCTATTTTGAATTTTAGGCAACAATTTGAAAAAGAACACGAAGACTAACAAAAAGATCAGTCTTAAAGCTCTGATTAGACCAAATAATACTACTAAGTGAGCCCTTCTTAACTGGGAATAGTTAAACCCATAGTTCAACACCGTGTTCATTCGCAATTAAACTAAGCATGTTGACGATCAGTGAAGATTGTTTTTCGAAAGTTATGTAGTGTTAACCATAGTCTATGAACCTATAATTTACTAATCAAATATTCAAGTTATTCAAGTACTGTTATATTTATCAACACTAATTAGGCTTAGAATGGAACCCAGAGAATTATCGAATCATTTTAAATAATATTATGATGATGTTCATTCAAAACTCACCACAGGAAGTGTTTCTAGCAAAAAGACAACAGCTCGATTTAAATCATTGTCGCATTCATTTAATGCACAACAAACATCGTCCTCGGAGCGATTTGTTGTTTCGATCAATTTTGCCACTTTCTCACGCATGTGTGGATCTTCGGCCGCATTAGTATTAGTGATCTGAGCAATACGTAACTGTTCAGCAGTGGGCTAAAAACAAAAAATGATTTCATTAAGAAAATACAATAAATAAGTTTTGCACACCTTCGGGGGTATTTTTTCCTTTTCTGTTTTTGAAGCATCTGTTTTCTTAACTGATGCTTGTGGATTGGAATCACCTCCGCCGCCACCAGAGTTTGATTTCTTCTGATTGCGGCTACCGCTGTTTCGAGTTTGTGTGCTCATATCTATGTACACTGTATTTACAAATTAGCTAAATAAAGAAAATAAATATATTATTTTCATAAATAGTTGATTGAAGCTGTTTTGTTTTAATTGTGTACGAGAGAGAATATCATATTGCTTGGATTACACGTCTGTTTACACATTCACATTCAGCTGTTTATTTATTTTATTTTTGCAACAAATTGTTTTCTTTTTCTGTTATTGTGTTACAAAGATTTGAATCGTATTACAGGTTTTTTTTGGTTATTGAGTCTGATTTCACATTGTTTATTTTATTTAGATGATTAAGCAAGCAACTTTTGAGGAAACTTTTAATCTGTTCATAGAAACTGAAATAGTTAATTTAAAATAAGGTATATACATACTACTATATGCACTTTTTATATTAAATTCTTGACTTGTTAACACTTCTTCTAAAAACGATTTTACTCAATTATTCTAATGAAATGCATATCGGAACATATTAATAGATACATCAAAAAATCTTTGCAGCAAAATACTATTGGAATTAATATAATCTCAAGAACTTTATCTAATTTTATTGGTAGTTAAGTCATTGTAAAGAAAAGAGCTGAAGTCATTTCCATAAGCGAATTAATACTGGAAAGCAGATATGTTAAAGTCAAGTAGAAGAAATAGCGTAATTGAGTTCATTGAACAGCAAATCATAGATACGACCGAACAACCTAAAAGCCAAGATACCAACAAATAAATTATTTTTAAGAAAACAGCAAAGAAAGGTAGACCCAACTTTTGACGAACATAACAACTCGCTAACTAATGTGACCATTGAAGAGAATACCTTAGTAAAATCAGGAATTTTTGAGGATTACTTCGATTTTCCATACGTCTCACAGTTCAATTTAAAAGATTATAAAAAATAAAAGGATTTTCTACACTGATTACAAATTTTTAACTAGAACAATAAATCTTACGATATTCACAAGTGATGGATATAATTTTAATGGAGAATCACTGACGACGTCTTGTGAAGTTTCCCACACATTTTTTCCAATCATAACAGGATGGATTACAATAAAAAACCACTGTCGAAACACTAACGTGCAATGTTTTACAAATCTTGTGACTAATTTTCTGTAAAACAAAAATAAATAGTTTTTAGAATTTAATTTGTAAAATACCTTATTTGTCAAGTTAAACACTCTAATTGCATACACAAAAAATTGATTTATAATTTTCACTCGCTTCGGTTTATACCTGCTCTTTGGAGTTCATTCTTAGACAGACGAGTATGTTGCCATCTCTGTTTTTCATGTGTAGTTTTAATAAAATCGTTTAAAATCTAAAATCAACCAAAAGATAGCGGCAAATGTTTTTTTACACACACTGGGTTGCATGAAGTGTAAGCAGTATTTGTATATTTATACGAACAGCTCATATCAGGTGTTCTACTTGAAATAGAAATCGTTCAAAACATTTCTCAGTACAAAAGCAATTTGATTGTTACTAGCACTTTCAAATTTATGAAAATTGTAAAGAAAAATTAGTAATTTATATTTACATTTATTAGGAATATCGGCATATGTTGGGATCTGAGCGGAAACGCCAATCGAGTTGTTGTTGTTGTAGAATGTGGAGCGGGCCCCAACAACAACAATTTTATCTTGAGCTCTCCCCTGGTTTCGGAGTTATAGAGCTTTGAAATTTGAATTTATTTGCCTAATATCTCCTTAACTATAGAAGATATCCGGTAAAGTTATATATCGCTAAAAATATTAAAATCGCGTTATCTCCAAAAATATGCGTTTTTCGGCAATATCTTACTTTACATAAATGAAAGGTATTTAAGTTACATTTTTAACGATATATAACTATACCGGATATCTTCTATAGTTAAGGAGATATTAGGCAAATAAATTCAAATTTCAAAGCTCTATAACTCCGAAACCAGGGGAGAGCTCAAGATAAAAATTGTTGTTGTTGGGGCCTGCTCCTCATTCTACAACAACAACAACAACAACTCGATTGGCGTTTCCGCTCGGATCTCGATATGCTCCGGAATATCTAATTTGTGAAATACTCAAGCCTTAATTTAAATCTGAAATAATTTTATATTTTGATAAAGCAGATTTAAGTATTATGTAGAGGATATATTTAAGGTTATGGAATTCAAATTATTTTAATTGCATTCAAATCATGGTAATCTGAACTTTTCGAAAATAACTTTCATCATTCTTATGTTAGAAATATATATTTCGCATATTGAACTATGACCAAAGGAAACCACAGTATAATAAAGTATTTTTAGTTTTATACAAATCATATTGTATAATTGAAACAGTATTCAAATCAAGTACACATTCTTACAACGGCAAACCTGCCACCCCTTACAACATACATTTTCGCAAAGACAAAGAGAACATGATCATTATCCAGAACGGGTGGGAACACGTCAAAAGAGAAGAAAAAACACGAAAGAGAACACCGGACAAAATGGAGAACTTATGACGAATAGTGTGGGGGGACGACTAATGACAACTGTTTTTAATGACACTTTCGACCAAATACTTCACAAATTTTTGGATTTCGCTGATAACAATTTCACTTTGATCATATCTCTGGATTCATCCAAAAATAAAAATTCACGTTAACATGTGTACAGAAGCCGAGGAAAAACCAAAAATTCACACTTTAAGCAAATTTCAGCCTGAGCTGCATAAGTCACTTCATGTTGTCTACATCACTCTTATATAATTTTTTCGAGCAACCACTGTTGTCTCATTTACACGCCGATTGCTTTTAATAAAATTTAGAACATTTCGGGATAAAAACTGCTGGAAGTTTTTCTTTCCCAATTTTAGACATTGCAATAAACAAAATCCATCCATTTTAATATAACAATAAAATATACATATTTAATTTCCTTTAGACACAACAATTTTTAATATTTTTGTTCATTTTACATCTAAAATTAACAATAAAATATCCACGCAAACCTTGGAATGCGCACTTCTATATAGGTTACCTTAAAACAGGGATGTTATATAAAAATTTTTCTAAAAAAGTAATTATCCCAGTCTCCATGTGCGACATATATCCTGCAAGGGACAAACTTTTTACATACAATTTTATAAAAATTTTCTTAAATTTAATAATTAATCCATAATAATATATAAATGCGAAAGTCTGTCTGTTACCTTTTCACGGCTAAACCGCTGCACCGATTTGAAGAAATTTTACTTTTTATTTTACTTTGAGCCCTGGGGATGGACATAGGCTACCTATTTTATAAAAAGTCGAGCTCTAAATCGTTGATTTGGGCGTGGCAACGATTTCAGTCGCCGTAATGAGATTAATGTCTGGAACACATAGAAAATCGCACGGCGAATATTTCGGTCCGAACTGTCAGAAATCTTCTGCCGCAACGAAGTTTTGGCTTGTCAAAGTCCATGTAAACTCACACAATTAAGAATAACAAGAGCGACATTTGCGAACAAATCGCATCCAGATCGATCGCAGCTGCGATTTATTCGCAACCGCAAGCAGAGGCAGCGACGTAATTTTATTTTTTTCTCGTTTCCCATAAGAGGAATTTTGACAGTTCGCACCGAAATATTCGTCGTGCGATTTTCTATGTGTTCAAGGCATAATTAATATATTTAATTCACATAATTGAATTTGAATTAATTGGGTTGAGGGTTACAAATCGGGTGTCTATAAAAATTACGTCAAATTAATTTTGATTATTTTATTAAATTATTTTTGGGTCATAAAAAAATAATTATATTCCTTGAGGGCCGTTTGTCGTACGTTTAAACATTTATATTTTTCGAAATGAGGAAAAGAAAATAAGTATCGCTACACAGCCTCTAACTGGAAAGTTAATATTATTTAACCAAATAATTTTCTAAAGCGGTATCAATAAGTTCTATTTTCATTAATATAACCCGTTTGTGCATTTATGCTCATTCTCTATATATGACTAAATACAGTAATCATGCATTTAATATTAATAATAATATATTTTCTAAATACATATTATGTATATTTAAAACCAAGAACAGCTTCATAAATTTCGTAATGTGTTCTATTCAAAAAATAAGTAATACATTTTCAGAGTCGTAGCGTTTAGCGTCATTATACCGATAGTGTAAACTGCACTAAGTTTTTCCTTAATTTTTTTATTTTTATACGATGTCAAGCTATCATTCCATATTGGCGGCTTGTATTCCTGCAATTAGCAGCTCTGCATTCATGTCATTTGCTTACTGAAAGGATCAAGAAAACAAAAATGATCGCTTCTACATTATCGGACGCTATCACGCTGACGCAAAAGCTGAACAAGGTTTCCAATTGAAAATAAAAAACACTGTCAAGCCGGTCAAAACACTATGTCAAGGCATCTCTGGGTTTAAGCGGACGCCATAAAACTATCATGACAGCACTTACTAACATTGGCTTCTGTTTATATATCTCGCTACAAATATCAATGTCGTTGCCATAAATTTTTTACGCTGCCATTTTTAGTTTGACAACTGAAAGATTTCTAAGAAATAATTTCTTTCGCGCTAAATATATAGCGTGATTTTTTAAAATATAAGTTTTATAGAAACCGAAAAAATCTATCAAAGAATTTAAATTAAAATAAAACTGATATTAAACATTTTTCATATTTCGTGGCCTACCATGACCAAATCTAAAACCTCCAAGGATAATATTGAATCATCAGCGAAGCAACAGCGTCCCAGGAATAACGTCTGGAACTGGGAGAAAGTAAACCTTCTTATTCGTTTGTATCGACAACATGAATGCCTCTGGAACAACTACATCGAAGAATATAAAAATAAAGAGAAGCGCACTCAAGCTGTTGAGGGCATTTGTACGCAGCTACGCATCACCAAGTTTGATTTTGGAAAAAAGATTCACAATCTCCGCAATCAGTTCAATGCTGAAACGAAGAAGTTGGAGAGAAGAATCGAGGAGTCTGGATGTGGCGGTCAAGAGTTGGATACCAATCAATTTCGCAGTCGTTGGGGTCACTATCAATCCTTGATGTTTCTCAAGGACATCATAGCACCTCGGCCGGGCTACAACAGCTCAGGTATTTGCAACTATCAAGAGCCAAGGGTAAGAAGATATATTATAAAAAAACACAAATTACGTAAAAAAATAAATTTCTATACTTTGCAGAAGATTGAATTTAAGTATCAGGAACATTCCAGCGACGACGATAACACTGTTATCATTGCAGACGTCGATGAATTAGGTTCTGATCTCACACGTGCAGAGGATGATGCAGCGGCAGCTAACGAATCCATCGCCGAAGATGATTCAGTTTTCCAATTCGAAGAAGCCACCCCGGAGGAAGAAGTTGAAATGGCAGAAGAGGTCGCCGCCGTAGACGAATTCATGACTACGCATAAAAGGCGAGCCACTCACACCGATGATGTCGACCAAAAATACAGTCCACCAACAACAATGCGCGAAGTTATCATTACCACCTTGCCTACAAATAAACCCAAGGCCGGCAAAACCGCGTACTTCACCGCTATGCATCACAAACAGCCGACTCGGAATAAATTGCTAAAAGCGGAGCGTACAAGTGTAAAACATAAGCAACTGGTCCAGCAGAGATTAGCGACGCCACAAAATTCGCCGCCAATCTTGGAACCATCCACTCAAGAAGTCGTGGTAGCTGGGGCAGACGAAAACACGTCAAAACAACTGTCCGGCCCAGTTGAGGAATTGGGTGCAGCATCGGCCGAACAAACCATAACGTCAACGCAACCATTCAAACGACGTCTGTCAAACTCATTCCAAAACATTTCGATGCTGGCCCGTGATCAATGGGACGCTTTTGGAGAAATGGTTGCTGCAGAATTTCGTAATTTAAACTCTGATCTATCTCGGAAGAGGCTCAAACGCAAGATAATGCAAGCTATGTTGGAAGTTGGCGAAGCGGACGACGGAATCAACATAAATATTGCAAAAAAGTAGCGTACGCATGTAATTTTAGAGTAGGTTACATTCAATAGACTATAATCACTAATTTTTGCTAACGACGTCAAACAACTCAGTATAAAATAAACATAAGTTCTGTAGTTTTCAAACCTCTGTTTACACAGGAAATAATTAACTTTTATCAAACTTCTGCATTCTCCATCAATAACGAACAGCAATTGAACACCTTTTTTGTTCTTTTTTACACTTTAATTTGTGATTTTCATTAGAAATAAACAGAGTAAAAAGCAAAATAACAGATCACCGGCTTCACTGAAGCAATCGCTGTTGCTGCTGCTGAAAAACGACGTCATGCGCGGTCGACGTCGGTTAAAAACAGCTTTTCATTTCTCTACTTGACTTCCTTAACTTGAAGACCTGGAGGCAGCGACTGCTTGATTTTCTCAGCCTTCTCTTTGTCCTGTACGACTAAAGTGTAGAGAAAACGGGAGCAGCGAATCTTGAATTTGGTGTTCAAAGTATTTTTCTTGATTTTCACAAGAGTCGCATCAGCGCGACGAGCTTTGTTCAGGAAATCCTTCACTTCCTTGATTTCACGCGGCATCTGCAGGGAAGAAGTCAGTTTTTATTAAAATCACTTTTATTCTTTCGATCACCTGTATTCGAAATGCTTACTTTGCGTTATTTATTAAGAAATTTGGGAAAAATTAATTTATAGACAGGAAAATCAACCAATGTTGACGTTTCCACGTTTCGAAAGAAGGCGAGAAGGAAAGCCTCCGAGATGGTGGCCGCCATGTTTCCGGCTGTCATATACTTTTGACAGTTCTTTGTAGAGTTTAATGCACTTCTCTGGCGGTGAGTAGCATGAAAAAGAGATGGTCATATGCTAAACATATCTTCAAAAAAGCGTTTTCTCGCGATTCTGTAAAAACTGACTTCTATTTTCGATCGATTTTAGTTTTACCAAACAACTTTCAAAACAAAAGAAGAATTGCTAAAGTAATAAATGAATGGAACGAATTGTCGAATAAATTCATTTCGAAATAACTTCATTCTTGACCAATTTTTTTAAAATTTGCTAGACAGATGGTATTCCTCGTTCCAATCCCAGCTTTTTGCATTTGTTTATTTATAAGGTATTATCACATATTATACAACGTATTGTAAATGAAGATTCCTTTTTATGTACATATACAATATAATAATATAGGCGAAACATTGTGCAATAATACAGAACTTTACAATTTATGGAAAAATCTCTAGCTTATAAATAATAATTCGCCCAAAGAAATCCGTACTTGATTTGAATAGAAACCTTATTTTCGTTGCTTTTCTTCCATCAATTTGTGTTTTTAGTTGGAAACTTTGCACTGAATTGACATCTTCGGGATAAAAAGGTTCATCGACAAGCACTTCACCATCTTTCGTTTCTATCACGAGGCTTGCATCTTTTCCAGCAAACCCTCCTTGAAATTGAAAGTTAAACATGGAAATCGCCTGTGGTTCTTCGAATTGTATTGCTATCCATTGGGGCGTTCCCTTAAAAATAATAAAATTAATGCAAATAAATACTAAGGACACAAAGCTATTTATCGAGTTCAAACTATCAAATTTTTTTTGTTTACCTCGTTTGAGCTCCAAGCGGTATCATCCACGGAGTCCAGCATAAAATGCTTTCCATGTTGTTTTACGTCTTTGTTGAGCACAGAACTGACTCTAAATGATAATGTAATAAAAGATTTTTTAGATGCAAAAATAAACATTTAATAAACATTTTACCCGCATTTATATTTACAAGAATCTAAAATATTCATTGTTTACAATTTGCCATGTTGGAGCTTGACAAGTGACAGCTGTTTCTAAATTAGAGTTGTAAATCATTGCGGATAGATGTCGATGCTGTCACAGGGTTCTTCATTCATTTATTTTAAGGAAATATCAACAAAAGTAAGAATTTTTCAAATGGTTTTGCACTCTAATTTATAACGAATTATTTATTAGTAAAATCATTGAACGAAAATTGAAAGTGATTCACTTGCCAAATCGATTAACTCCATAAAACAAGAAGTTAAGAATAATTAGAAAAATCTTTGACTTTGTTTTTTAAATCGCTCCAATCCAAATTTTTCATTTTTAGAAAAATAGTACTTTTTATTTTGGTCATTGCGATTTTTAAAATAAAATTTCTCCTAAACTCCTGCTCCTGTAAGAATCCTTACTTTCTTATTCTTAATTCTCGAAAACTGATGGTTTTTATTATTTTAGTTTTTTCCCCCTTTATTAATTTTTCCTAAGACATGTGTGTAATTAGACCATATAATTTTGTTAATTTTAAGAGAGGAGAGAGTATTTCTAAGCATATTTATTTCATCTACAACGGTGCATGATTTTAATCATAATTTTCATAAATTTTCCTAAAAATGAAAAATTTTTATGAAAAAACAAGTGATTTATATTAGTTTTCACAGAAACCTCATTATCTTAGGAAATTATCTTTTTTCCTAAGATAATAAGAATATCTCATTATCTTTTTCTTAGGAAAAAAATAATAAATGGAAAAAAGTACTAACATTTAAAAAGTCTTTTTCCCCAAAAGAAATGGTTTTCCACATTTTCCATTCTGGTCTAGGGCAATGGTTTACTTGGCAGTCATCGTTCTTGTTTGAAAATTCAATGTCGACGTTCCAATATGTCAAATTTAATGACAGGGTTCTATTTTACATTCGTTCCTCGCCAACTTCTTCTTTTACAGCTGTTTGCTAAATAAAAAAATTGCAAATTGTTTATAGAAATTTTGTAAAATTAAATGTTTTCCTAAAGTTTGGAAATAAAAAATATGTCCGTCTTGAGAAGAGAGACTGTGCAGCTCCATTGCAGGACTTGCTTGTGCGATTTGCAGACAAAAGTAGATGAAATTGGTCTGCCTCGGCGTTGGTATCACATTCAGACGACGGACAACTTGGCCGAATGGATCCAAAACTTAACTTCGCTGCATGTGCTGACGGCGGCTAGTCAAGACTTCCCGCAGTTTGTATGCCAGGAATGTTATGAGAAATTTAAGGACTTTCAGGAGTTCCAGAAAGTTGTGTTGAACGCGGCCGACCAGTTGCATTCAGTAGTTATGGAACCGGACACTGATGCAATGAAAACATTAGACGCGGCCAGCTTTGTGAAACCGGAGCTGCATTACGAAGAAGAGACAGAGGAATTGGATGGTTACTTAAATAAGAACAGTATTGAAGAAAGAGCAACAGCTTCGACTGAAATTAAAATACAAGAAACATTTGTAAGTAAGAAATGAAATCAAATGGCCAAGCGCAAAGTGGCCGAAAATAAATCCAAATATTTATTGCATATTATCGAATGTTATTTTTATAATAATTTCATTATTCTAGCTTTTCTATATAAATTAATCAGATTCAATATTAGTTTGTAATCAATTTCATGATTTGATTTTTTATTCGGTCGCAGCTTCGCTGTCGATCCGATTGAGTGATCTCTTAAGACTAACTACAAAATATACTTAAATCTAAAGTATACTTAAATTCTCGCTGACGATGCGTCAAGCAGCGCGTGCAAGCGAAATGAAATATGAAAATCCGACTCAGCGAATTTGCGAGTACTTTTATATCCAATATTAGGACATGCATCTTGATCCTGGTTTATGTTTATAAATTCTTTAACCTTTACTTTCCATGTTTTAATTAGTATTTATTTGCTTGAATTTAATAGGAGAAATTTAACACACAATTCATTAACCATAATATGGGTGCCATTGAGAACTGCAACGAACCGCTGGATGTCAACGACGAACTGCTGAGTGGTGATGAGCTCTCTGGCAGTCAGCACACGTACAAATGCGAGCAATGCAATCGCCGCTATTCGCATAGATACACATACATCGCTCACATCAGGCAGGACCATCAGGGCATTTCTCATGCCTTTGAATGCGAGCACTGCCACAAGGGCTACACCAATTTCTGCAATCTTTATCGTCACTTGCGCCTGGAACACAATACGGCATTGCGTCAGTTCAAATGTGAGTATCCGAACTGTAAGCGAAGCTTCCGCCACTTGACAAGTCGTCGCAAGCACTATCAAGAATATCATCAGCGTATGAAGCGACCACCCACACCGCCCACCCCGCCGGATTCGACCCTTTTGCTGCCGGAGTTGCTGCTATCAACCGAATTGGCACCCACTCAGCCAAAACGTTTCACATGCTCGCTGTGCAGCGATCAGTACGAGACTCTGTATAATTTACAGAATCACATGGTCATGCATCGCGATGATATGAAATTCGTGTGCAACATTTGTGGCAAACGCAAAATATCACAGGTGAAGCTCGATGAACATTACGCCACGGTACACGATCCTAAGAATGCATATCCTTGCAATATTTGCCACAAAGTTTTCAAGTGCAAGAGTCATGTCAGCGTACACATTATGTCTGTGCACAAGGGCTTGCGGCCGTATGCTTGTCATTATTGCCCCATGCAGTTTGCGGCCAAAAATACTCTAAAGATACACGAACGTCTGCATACAGGTGAGAAGCCATTCGCCTGCGAGATTTGCGGACGACGCTTTACTCAGCTGACACCAATGAAGAAACACAGGCTGATACACGAGAAGGCTCGCAGTCAGCACCAGCATCAGCCCCAGCACCAACAACAACAAGAACTCTTGGCTGCTACAACATCATTATCATTATCCGGCTACGCAGCTTTCGGCAACTAGTTTATAGTAGCACTTTAATTACATATCTGTAACACTTTAGTGGCAGCTTCTATTACGTCACTATGTACACACTACGTTTCTAATATTTTATCTTAAGTAGGTAGAAATGCCTTTGAATTATAATTGTCTTTCCCACAGTATTTGCATACTAAACTATGTACAATTTAAGAACAAATGTTTTAGTATATGCCGAATAGCTTCGTTCGAGCACAAAAAACTTTTCGAATCAAATGATTTGTTAGTATTAAAAAAATTCGAATTTTTTTCAGTATTTTATGAATATTTCTATATAATATATATGTATATTCATATGACCCATGTTCAGTCAGAAAAGATTGCATATTAGTAAAATAATATTTAAAGAAAACAAACATGGAGTTAACTTATTAAGTATAATAAATCAATATTTTATTTTGGTCGCAATTATACATTTGTAATATTAATATATTATTAATATATTTGTATTATACATCTTAAGATTTAAATGTAAACAAAAAGTATTTGAATAAATGTTTCACCATTTTTTTAGTAAAATAAAAATAAGAGGCTAACTGGCCGAAGCTCGTATATCGTACCCTACACCTGTATTATAAATTTATAATTGAATTCAGTGTACTTTTCGAAAAGCTTTTTTATCCGTGTACCTTCACACAGGTACAGCAGTATTGTTTGTATTTAAACAATTTCTTGAAACGACGAGCGACAGCAATACACAAAACATATAGAAAACTAAACTGAATTAAGCTATACCATTTTTTATTGCGAAAGATTTCTATTTTTTCTTTTGTATGATAACCACAGAATTATAAAATAAACGTTATAATGGCATCATCGTCAGTTGAAAAACTGGAGTACGAAAATCTGTGGCTCACGAAGACAAATTTTATTCACCTTGTAATTGAGTGCACGAAAAATTTCTTCGAATTGCAATTTGGTGCAATTCGAAAAAGTGCACGAAAAATTTCTTCGAATTGCAATTTGGTGCAATTCGAAAAATTGCACGAAAAATTTCTTCGAATTGCAATTTGGTGCAATTCGAAAAATTGCACGAAAAATTTCTTCGAATTGCAATTTGGTGCAATTCGAAAAATTGCACGAAAAATTTCTTCGAATTGCAATTTGGTGCAATTCGAAAAATTGCACGAAAAATTTCTTCGAATTGCAATTTGGTGCAATTCGAAAAATTGCACGAAAAATTTCTTCGAATTGCAATTTGGTGCAATTCGAAAAATTGCACGAAAAATTCCTTTCAATGGAATTTGGTGCAATTCGAAAAATTGCACGAAAAATTACGTTCGATGGAATTTGGTGCAATTCGAAAAATTCCTTTCCTTGAAACCCACTATGTAATTGTTTCTATTATTTTCTATTTGTATTATTGTAGTTGAAATTTTCTTTTTAATTGCATTAGTTGTATTCAGGAATTGTCAGGAAGAAATTAACTGCCAATAAGCATGGACACAAACCAATTAGTTTGGAGAAAAAGCTTTGTTCAATATATACAAGCATAATACAAAAACAAACAATATAAAAGTAAAAACCAAAAATAACAAAAAAGAAAAGAAATAATTGAAATTTCTGGATTTATTCAATAGTCTTTTAGACAGTGGAAGGTTTGGTAAGTTTTTGGAAGAAGTTCCTTTAGAAAAGAATTTAAAAGAGGAAAAAAGATGTTGAAGGTATAGGAAAACGCCGGTCAAAATTAATATTAATTAATAATTAATTATTAATTAATATTTGTATTAAACTTTCACTTTCGTAGCGGCGTCATCGATATTCGTTTCTTATTTTGCTATTGCAAGTCATACAAGTTATTTGACGTCATTTTTCTATATTGCAGGTTTATTGCGAACGAATTGGCAAAGAAGTAAAACTAACCTAACAGCAGAATGTTTTTGTTGCGTCCCAGTGTTTCGCGTTTGTCGCCAGGTGTGAAGTGAGTACAATATTATTAACCGTATTTTTAACGAGTTGTGCAGACAGGGAATAAGAATTTCTGGGTTTATGTCTGGGTTCCATCCTTCTTTTAGCTAATCTGGTGGGTTGGGTGAGCCACCACCTCTAATAATACGTGTTATATGCGTGTAGTATATACTGCAATGTGACAGCGCATAATTATGCAATTATATAAACTCATACATTATTATATTTGCTACTTCAAAATCGTTTTTAGTACTTTGAAACATACATGTTTGTCTCTTCTTCACCACATTCCCATTCAATCGTACTCGTTCTTCCAATTATTTATGATGCAGTTCATATATTTATATGTACATCAATATATAAATAATAGATTTATTAAAGTTTTGTCTGAAAAGATAAGTTAAATCGCATTATATATTTTTCTGTTATGCAATCAATGATATGTTTTCTTTTGTTTGTTCAACATGTGTGTTAAATCTGTTTTTCTTTATTCGTTATATTTTTTAGATTGATTCGCATGTGCAGCAGTCAATTGGGCGACTTGGGAAGTGGTGCTGGTCGTGGAGGCGGTGGGGGTGGTTCTATTCGTGCAGCTGGTGGCGCTTTTGGCAAAATGGAAGCCGCACGCGAGGAGGAATTTTTTTATAACAAGGTAAAGCTATAAAATGTGATAGTCTTAAGAGGACTTAAAATTAACTATGATATGGAAAATAACATTAACCAGTTCCAAACAATTGTGAAGGAGTTATGTTTGCGTAAAGGTTATTTTTATTATCTGTAAATAATTTTCTAAAATTCATTTTTCAGCAAAAAGAGCAATTGGAACGTTTGAAGAACGATCAAATTCATCAAGCTGAATTCCATCATCAACAGATCAAAGAGCACGAAGAGGCCATTCAACGCCACAAGAAGTTCCTCAATAATTTGGGAAAGTAAACAACAACAACGGCAACAAGAATGTTAATCAACAATTAAATTCATACTAAATATTGTGTGCAAATGTTATCAAGAAAATTCCAATTAATCGCTTTAGCTGCTTTAAAAACAAAAAATGTCTATTGAATGACACACTACTTTTTTTTTAAGTTTTTTACGCTATCTTTTTGCAAAGTGAATTTATAAAATTCAACTAAATTTTGATATTGAACATTTATATATGTAATAAATAAAAATAAAATTCTCATACATACAGAGGAACCCCGAAAAAAGTAATCAAGGATTATCAAGCAACTATTTTTGTGCAATTTTTTTCGCCTTTTGTACTTTTTATATTTATGAAGTAAGAAAAGAGTCAACACCGGCGAAATTTTCGATTAAAAATGTGTGTTTATATTTGATATTTGTGAGAAATTGTAAAAATCAAGTAGGAATATTTTGAAACCATTTTTAAACAGTTCTAGTAATTAATTTAAGGTCGAGGTTGCGAGTTTATCAGTTTGTATTCATTATTTTTTAATACATGTCAGGCATTCAACATCGTTTTCATTTTGCAAAATTGTATAAAAAAACCCATCCGGTTTTCCCCATTTCGGCGACGATAGATTTTAAATGGTATAAAATGGGTAACAGCTGCTCCTCAGAGCTCAAAAATAAAAGTTGAGTGTTCACAAGCTTAGTCTTAGTTTCCAGTTTTACTTGAAAATGAAGCTTTTCGAGATGCTTGGTTTTCTGTTTGCTCTGATTGCAATATTTGCAGGATTCCTTGGTGCATCAGCATCACGGTCGCATAATGGTCGTCCTGTGGGACAACCAATTCCGCAGCCCCAAAAACCGATCATCTACGATCCTCCAGTTAGGAAGCCGAATCCAAATATAATGATTGCATAAATTAAGGATGGATGAATAGAACGCTGAGATATGGATTATATTAATTAAAATTTTAATTTGCCTGTGAAAACTTGTTTCTTTTTGAATTTAATAAGTGTTTTATATAATGGCAAATAATATTAATATTTTTATTAATAAAAGTATTAAGTTATTGTAAAAATAAAGTGAAGATGTATTTTCTTGATGTATTTTTGGTTGGTTGATATTGTTTAGTTGTCAACGCGCTCTAAATAAACGCGTGCTTTTCGAATGCCATTTTTTCTTTTATTAATTAGACATTTGGGAAAAAGTACCGCAGGTTTTTATGTAGTCTTGATCTGAGTTACGAGCTTTTTAACTGAGGTTTATTTGATTGATTTGATGTCTTTAATGAAAATATTCCACGATTTACTTTTTTTACTTTTTATATAAAACGTGGTATATGTATAGGTAGTTTCTAAATAAAAAATTTAAAAAAATTTTAGTTTGTTGTATATGATCTATTTATTTATAAATGGTGTATATTTTTGTAATCATATCTTTTTAATTAAACATATCTTGTGGATGTTGGTCGAGCATCGTAAAGCATCGGCTTCGGCTGCTTCGGTGCTGGTGGCTGTGATGGGATTCGAATCTGCGGTGGATGTCTGGAAGCACAAACGCCCGGGAAATCAGCAAGAATGGCCAAAATTCCAATGACAGCAACAGCGATTAAAGCAAGAAATTTCATGATGATGACGATTGAACTAATTGATTGTGTTTAACATTCTCATGATAATTCTGAAGGCTTTTATACGTCTCGATTATCTCATTTTAGATGCTTCTTATCAGTAAATTTGTAAAAAGTCCCTGCTTAATGAATGAGGGGGAAAAACTTAAAACGGTGGATTTCATATTGACAATGCATTCTAATTGATTATTATTATCAATAAAATTTTTATTATCAATAAAGGATCTTTACTTTAAGGGATTTTAATACAATAACGGAAGGGAAAAGAAAACAAAAATATGCTTAAAAATTAATATCCATGATCTAAACCATTCTCACGATATCCCATTCCAAGGCTAAATATTATATTATTATATATATAATATTATATAAAATTATATACATACACATACATACACATATATATATATATATATACATATGTACATAGATATATCCCCTTGATTTATCCACCTTGATAATGATGTGCCTCATAATTTTCAATTCAGTTTTTCGCTTCATCTGTCAATCGATTTTAAAATCGTGTTTCATTAATTTTTCAAAAAAGAAAAAACTCATTTAAAATGTTTGCATAGGCTAATTTCTTGTATTTTTTCTGAAATTTTTTATAAAAACCATAAAAATCGTCAAAAAAAAAGGAGAGAGTAAACAAAAAATTCGCAATTCAAAATTCGCTATAAAAAATTATTGAGTACCGAAAAAATGAAAAATTGCCCCAAGAGCAACGTTTTCTATTATCTGTGAGTTGAATGATTTTATACGAATCAGGGACTTCTGGTCGTCCTTAAATACTGTTACTTTATATAATCTCATCTTTAAAGCAAACCAATTAACATTGTTTTTTATCCCTTTAGAATAAGAAAAATTAGCATACACGATAAAGGCAAAAGCCAAGAGAATATGTATGCGATAAAGAAGGTAAGAAAAGCAGTGCGTATTAACAAAGGCACTCACACTTTTTAACCGGACGCTGTCTTTAATTTTATTATTACAAAATAGCAAAGAGAGGAGCTGATGAAAATGAAGAAGAGAATGGAACAACAGGAAAGAATTCTAAGTTCTAAAATCGATCAAACTGAAGAGCTTATTAAAGAAATGGAACGGGATGCGAAGATAACTGAAAAGAAGAAAAAATGAAATGATGGAAATAGAAAGAGCATTGATAATTGAACATTGTACATACATTGTATGTACCATATATCGTTATACATTTTTACGTTATATTTCTTTAAAAGAATTTGAGGCAGTCAAAAACTGATTCCGATTATCGTGGACCCTCAAACTAAATATTGTTAAATTCCTAATTGAATGTCATGGAACCTGAAACTAGATATCGTGGACACCTAAACTAAATATCGTACAATCTCTAACCTGAAAACCGTAAAACCTCTACCTGAAAGTAATGGAAGCAGACACTAAATATAGTAAAACCTCTAACTGAATGTTATAGACCTCTGACTAAATATCTGGAAACCACGAGTTTTGGCGGCTGGGCGTCCTGGAACCTGGACTTGAATAGCATTCAATCTGTAACTGAAATCCATGGAACCTGAAAATAAACATCGTAAAACCTCTAGAAGAGCAACGGAAGCAGAAATTAAATATTGTAAAAACCCTAACTGAATGTTATAGACCTGGGACTAAATATCTGGAAACCTCGAATTTTGGCGGCTGCATGTCCTGGAACCTTGAGTTGAATAGCATTCAATCTGTAACTGAAATTCATGGAACTGAAATTAAACATCGTAAAACCCCTAGCAGAGCTATGAAAGCGCAAACTAAATATCGTAAAACCCCTAACTGAATGTTATAGACCTGGGACTAAATATCTGGCAACCTCGAATTTTGGCGGCTGCATGTCCTGGAACCTGGACTTGAATAGCATTCAATCTGTAACTGAAATTCATGGAACTGAAATTAAACATCGTAAAACCTCTAGCAGAGCTATGAAAGCGCAAACTAAATATCGTAAAACCCCTAACTGAATGTTATAGACCTGGGACTAAATATCTGGCAACCTCGAATTTTGGCGGCTGCATGTCCTGGAACCTGGACTTGAATAGCATTCAATCTGTAACTGAAATTCATGGAACTGAAATTAAACATCGTAAAACCTCTAGCAGAGCTATGAAAGCGCAAACTAAATATCGTAAAACCCCTAACTGAATGTTATAGACCTGGGACTAAATATCTGGCAACCTCGAATTTTTGCGGCTGCATGTCCTGGAACCTGGACTTGAATAGTATTCAATCTGAAACTGAAATTCATGGAACTGAAATTAAACATCGTAAAACCTCTAGCAGAGCTATGGAAGCGCAAACTAAATATCGTAAAACCCCTAACTGAATGTTATAGACCTGGGACTAAATATCTGGAAACCTCGAATTTTGGCGGCTGCATGTCCTGGAACCTGGACTTGAATAGTATTCAATCTGAAACTGAAATTCATGGAACTGAAATTAAACATCGTAAAACCTCTAGCAGAGCTATGGAAGCGCAAACTAAATATCGTAAAACCCCTAACTGAATGTTATAGACCTGGGACTAAATATCTGGAAACCTCGAATTTTGGCGGCTGCATGTCCTGGAACCTGGACTTGAATAGTATTCAATCTGAAACTGAAATTCATGGAACTGAAATTAAACATCGTAAAACCTCTAGCAGAGCTATGGAAGCGCAAACTAAATATCGTAAAACCCCTAACTGAATGTTATAGACCTGGGACTAAATATCTGGAAACCTCGAATTTTGGCGGCTGCATGTCCTGGAACCTGGACTTGAATAGCATTCAATCTGTAACTGAAATTCATGGAACTGAAATTAAACATCGTAAAACCTGTAGCAGAGCTATGGAAGCGCAAACTAAATATCGTAAAACCCCTAACTGAATGTTATAGACCTGGGACTAAATATCTGGAAACCTCGAATTTTTGGCGGCTGCACGTCCTGGAACCTGGACTTGAATAGCATTAAATCTGTAACTGAAATTCATGGAACTGAAATTAAACATCGTAAAACCTCTAGCAGAGCTATGGAAGCGCAAACTAAATATCGTAAAACCCCTAACTGAATGTTATAGACCTGGGACTAAATATCTGGAAACCTCGAATTTTGGCGGCTGCATGTCCTGGAACCTGGACTTGAATAGTATTCAATCTGAAACTGAAATTCATGGAACTGAAATTAAACATCGTAAAACCTCTAGCAGAGCTATGGAAGCGCAAACTAAATATCGTAAAACCCCTAACTGAATGTTATAGACCTGGGACTAAATATCTGGAAACCTCGAATTTTGGCGGCTGCATGTCCTGGAACCTGGAGTTGAATAGCATTCAATCTGTAACTGAAATTCATGGAACCTGAAAATAAACATCGTAAAACCTCTAGCAGAGCAACGGAAGCAGAAACTAAATATCGTAAAACCCCTAACTGAATGTTATAGACCTGGGACTAAATATCTGGAAACCTCGAATTTTGGCGGCTGCATGTCCTGGAACCTTGAGTTGAATAGCATTCAATCTGTAACTGAAATTCATGGAACTGAAATTAAACATCGTAAAACCTCTAGCAGAGCAACGGAAGCAGAAATTAAATATCGTAAAAACCCTAACTGAATGTTATAGACCTGGGACTAAATATGTGTGACATATATCTGGGACATATAACCATCTTGGAAGCGAACGCATACACATGATATGATAGTATATATTTTGGAAATTATTTGTCGTAATACAGTCGTAAGAAAAGTAACTATAATAAAATTAATATTGACACTAAATGCTAGATTCTTGGTGTTTATTTGTTTTTCCGGCAGGGTAGAAAGTTGATGTATTTTAGAACGAGTTCCGTCAAATTTTTCGTTTTCTGATGATGATATTAATATCAAATGATGGACATTATCTTATTAGGTAAGAAAGAAATTTAAAGAATGGATGAATCCATGTGTGAAAAGTATGGAGTAAAATTGTTACCGTTTGAGAAGAGTCAGCTAGCTAATTTTAGTCAGTTTTTTAAGTAGGTTTCAGTATTTAGTATGTATTGTAGACATCTATAAGTGTATAGTTAATAAGATAGACTAAAGCAGTTAAAAATGCAGAAACTTCGGGGTCAGTAGAGTCCATGTGTTGTAAATGTATATATACATATAAAAATCTCTCTTTTTCTTAAAGGGGCTTCCATTAAATCGAATCTAAATTAATTTATTAATTTATTAAATTGAAATGAATGCAATTGTTTTAAGTTTAATGTTTTCGTATCATTTATTTGTTTATATAAACCGATTTTTTATTAATTATTGTATTAGTTTTTAGGTGTTAAATCAAATTTCTAAAAATTTCTATATATTTACTTGGTAATAATGACGTATATTTGTTGTTTTATATATATACCTCTATACATACATTTATGTTTAACTAATCTATTAGTTTTTCTTTTTTAAAAAATCTTTTACAGCTGTTCGTAGTTTAATTCAAGTAATTAATTCAATTAAATTAACTCGTACACTTACAAATTTTGTGTATATTTTTCACGATTATTTAGGAATATATAGTTAACTTTTGTTCTTGTTCTTCTTTTTGTTGCTGTATTGAGCTCTATTTTACTTTATTACTGATTGTTTCTATTTTAATGTCTATTAAAGACGTAAACAAGTGGATATTATTATATCGTACTATATAAAAATATTTTCGTTTGGCTGCAATTTGAAGAACTCAATTAATTTTTTATACAAAATGTTTATAAAAAAGTCCTAAATATAATCGTATTTTAATTATTTAATTAAACCTAGAAACCAACTAAAATTAAAGTTTTTGAGTTGAGTTTAAATTGAAATGAACGTAAATGAAATGAATTCGCATTAAACTTCAAACTTGATTTAATTTTTTAATAAGTACTTTAAGATTAGAATAACATTAAAGTAACATATGCACTAAAAATAGCTTTATTTCAAATTATATTTTATTTAATATCAATAACTTATTAAACTACAGTGGGGAAGTAATAGAAAACACAGGAAATAATAAAGAACTGTGTATTAAGTATTAAAATCAGAATCATTTCTATTTATATAATATGTGTGCTATAAAACAGATTTTGTTTTTTGTTTCTCTTTATTGTTTCTGCGAAAAAATATTCTCCATTTTATAAAATATATATTTCTATGCATAAATTAAGTTTGATCATATCGTGCAAAAAGAAAACGAACAGAAATTATAGTAAATAGAGTTTATAGTTTATTATTTATTAGATTTAAGAGAAAATTAAGTAGACTTGTTTTAAAATTAAAAATTAAGTAGATGAGTTGCATTAAGGATCGTCAAACGAGGGACGAACTTAAAACTGAATACATTTATAACAATATTTATATAATACACAGAGAGAGAGAGAGCACACACGCTGATGTGATTTAATTTAAAATTTAAAGAACAAGAAAATGGTTTCTTATTAATTACAATATAAAATACAGAAAACAAAAACAAGGTTTTAACTGATTTTAGTCTGACACTAAAGAGCATTCTGTGAAAAATTTGCACACATTTTTTGTGTGGTTTTTTGTTTCTGCTTTTCTTTTCTTTCAAATTCAGATTGAGGTAGCATCATCGTCTTTCTCTTTTCTTCTACCTCCAAAATTTATGTATAGTTTTTTTGCAACTCAAAATTGCAATTGAAATTTAAAATGAATTTAAATTCCATAAAACAAATAACGAGATCATTATTAAAAACGCATTTTTAATAATGACATTCTTTAGAATCTTTAGAATTCTTTCATTCAACGACATTTCATTTATGAAAACGAAATTATTTACATTGTAAGACATGAAATACTGAATCGGCATTCACAAGGAGACGTGCTTCAACAAACGAATAACATTTAAACATGTTTTAAAGTTAAAAAACAGAAAAATAGTTGCCAGGAATGTGGATAAAAAACAATTCAGTTCAAAATATTCGCGTAGAGTTGAAAAACCAAAAAAATTAACAAATTCAAACGAAAATATAAATAAAAAAAGATACTATTACATAAGGAATCCTTCAACAAGATGGCGTCAGTAAATCCAGTCTTTAAATGAAATCGGATAATAAAATTCAAACGATTGCAACTCATTACAAACGGTTGCCTCAACTTAATTAAGCTAAAACTAAACGACAAGCTAGCTCAGTTTAACTCATGCGCTTGCTTGCGAACTCCTGCAGCTTTTGCAGGGCCAGCGTTTTGTTGATCTCGACGATGTCGCGACTGTATTTGGCCGCCTGCAGCTGCACCTCTAGGATCCTCATGCGCAGCATGTGCTCCTTGGTCTGCATTTCCATAAAAGCGCGCAACTCGGCGTTGGTGGCACAGCCCACGACAGACGCTGCCGCATTTGAGGAGGTGCCACCAACTGTTGTCGATGATGAGCTGTTGTTGAGGAGCTCTTCGTGAGAGCCGCATGTGCTGGAAGAGGTGCAAAGACGTTTTGCGGTGGGTTCATCGGTTTGTGACTGTTGTTGGTGTTGCTGTTGGATGTGATGTTGCTGCTGATGCTGTTGCTGCTGTTGTTGTTGCTGAGCCGCTGCAGCGAAATTATTTTGTAAAGCTGCTGCAGCTGCTGCTGCGGCCGTAGGAAACTGACCAGTGCGCAAAGCATTCAAAGCCTCCAACGTGGCGGAAATGTTGTTCATATTAAAAGCCGGTTGGAAGGTCATATCGTTGCCATTTTGTGACAAAAATCCAGAGGAAGCAGCATGGTCAGAGACAGAAGCATGGCCGGGACTGTGAAGGACATTGTGGACACTGCCGCTGCTTCCTACGCGTTCGGAGTCGTGTGAATCGTGGATGCTATTACGTTGGAGCGGCGAAGCGGAGAGGCGTTCGGCGACACTAAGGGCGATGCCGCCTCCACCAGTACCGCTGCCGACGCCGCCGACGATACCTCCACCAGTGCCATTAAGCAATGAATCATTATTATAGGTGGTGTCGTTGAAGGTTTCGTTTGTTTCTTCCTTTATATCGACATCGCAGAGCTCTTGCGGAGGGGTGCGACTGCTGTGGAAGGGACAAACAAAGAGGAAGAGAGTGAAATTAATCTTTAAGAAATACGTTTCTCAGAACAATGATTCCGAAGACAAAAACTTACTCATCCATATCATGTTCTTCGTCCGGTTGTTGATCGTCCTCACGATACTCGAAATCTTCTTCCAATGCCAGCGGAATTTTTGAGTAATCAATTCCATCGAGTGCTTCGGATTTGCATGCTTTCTTGGCTTCTTGCATAAAATCCCATACCTCAAAAGTAAAAGGTGACGGTTTCTTTCGATCTGCTACTTCAGCACCAAACCTGGCCAAGCGATTGTTATAGTCAAGGATTTCGTTGCGTGTGCAAGCTGAGAGACGGAAGATCGAGAAAATACATATATTATTTCTGCATTTTGGACTTTCGTCGCGTCATTGTGTGTACCTTTCATTCGTCTCCATTGTTCCTTCAGACGGTTGCAGGTGCGATCTGTGCCAAAGGCATTCGAGAACTTCTGATGTATGATCTTCCAGGCTTTATTCTTGACCGCTGTAAGACCCGCATCCAGTCGCTTGTTCTCTATGATGCGCATATCCTTCCGGCACAAATCCAACAGGAACTTCTTCTCCTGGTGATTCCAATTCTGAGTGCGCTCGCGTTTTTTGTACATGTTCATTGTTGGATTATTGATGTACTGCTGCATTTCTGAACGGTGAAAACAAGGGAGGCATTAGCAAAGAGTAGGATACAAATGAGGTAGAACAAATAGTCCTTCTTTTCACTCTTCATTGGTAATCGTATTTAAATTAATGCATTTTTAATACAAGCTTCAGTAAAATATCAACAGAGAAGATCAAAAGAAGGTGTGTGTATTTTAATAGGAGTAACTTACCGCCCTTCAAGTCGACCCCTTCCAAGAGGTTGTGGTTGCTATTCTGCCAATTGGCTGCTATCTTCATAAAGGCCTCCAGATCGGTGGCCGAATACTGTTTGTTAACCTGGAACATTTGCAGAAGAGTTAAAATCAAAAAATGTATATTTTTATACAACTTCTATTATATCAAGAAAATCTTTATTTTAATAAAAATCAAAGCACAGTTGACGAAAATAAGTAAGTCACTATTTTAATTTTTTAATATCTCTTTTTTAAATTTTTATGTAGCAAGTGTTTTTCTTTGTTTTTTATTTCGTTTTTTAGCTAAGGTTTTATATGGCCCTTTTTATAGAATAAAAAAAGGCATGTATCGACACAAAGAGAAATTGAGAGACAGACATAGAGAAGAGACATTTGGGAAGTCAGAAAAAACTTAACTAAACATAAACTTAAACCTAAATTAAACCTTTCAATGCTAAGAGTAGCTCGAATCATTAGTTGACCATTACTTCAAACGATTTGTTAGTGAAGTCTTTATGAAACTTAATTAAAGTAAACATTTCTCCTTAGTAGCGAACACTATACGAGTATATGAGCCCACATGAGTATAGTATTCACTAAGAATGTTCTCAACAATATAGAGAAAGGATAAAAAAGTATACAGAAGTCACACGAATACTCTGTACGTTTTTCAGACACTCAGGTTCACGCAGAACTCCACAAATTTTAGTGGTTGTGAAGATGACGATTATATTCGATTATCATCTTCATAAAAATATGCATAAATATATACTCACGGTACCTACAAACATATTGTATATAATATTTTCTCTGAGATACCATATACATACTCGCAAATATAAATATAATTATTCCAGATATTTGAGGAGAGGTTCGTGAAAATGGTTGTTGGCTTCGTACTAAAGCTAAAAAAAGTGTTCAAAAAGAAATACCATTAAAAAAGAAGAGGGTGCGCTCTTTGCTAAGGTTAATATTATACTTAAATAAATGAGAAAAGATGGAGATGAGGAAAAGATGAAGATAAGAAAAGAGGCTGAGAAAAAAGGAGGGAAAATATAATGATGCTTTAGCAGGAAAAAAACTCCCCTCTCTTCATTAAGGGCATTCTTTGTGAAGCCTTATGAAGGTCTACCCTAACCCAAGGGTAACTTTTGAATTGGTAAATTTATATATAAAAAGTTTTGGTATGAACATTTCACAGATTTGTAAAGAAAGAATATTCATAAGAATAAGAAAAGGAATAAGAATAGTTATGATTTAATTTAATAATTGTAAATTCGAAAAATTGATTTGATTTCATAATCGAAAAAGGAATAAAATTAACAAAAAAAAAAATAAATCGTGTTGTTTTCATTCAACTCTCTTGAAAACCATTCAACTCTCTTGAAAACATCAATTAAAATGCTGCGTAGACATAAAATGTGAGTACGTTTTCTTCCGTCATTATTATGATTATTATTATCATCATCATCACCCTCATCATCATTATGACCATTATTATTAGTATTTAATTTTAAGACCCTTTTTTAAGTAGCTGTATCGGGCTGTCGCCCTCCTCGGCAGAGTTTAAGAAAGAGAAAGAATGAACGAGAGAGAGATACAAAGACCAGGGAATGAAGAGAGGTAGTCTTTTTAATGTTTTTTCTCCACATTACTGAAAGACCCGAAATCGATGGACTATTTTATGGACCTCCCCAGACCTACAATACAGCCATTTTTGTAGACAGGGAGAAAAGCAAAAGATTTGAGTTAATATTCAATCAACTTCACACAGAAATAAATGTAAAGAAAGCGCCATCGAAATGTTTGTTCTTTTTTTCTTTTTCCAAAAAAAGGCTGACAAAATAATTGAAAGCTTTTAAATGAAGCGATTCAAACGCAAAAACAGAAGAGGAGAGAGAGAGAGATTGTGGTAAAAAGGAGGTTTGAAGAGGGGCCGTGAATTGAATTTGAGGAATTTATTTGAGTGAATTTGAAATGTTTATGTTTAAATCTTCGATTGTTGTTTCGGTAGCTTTTAAGAGATTATTTCGTTTTTTTAGTATTATTATTTCTCTTAATATTTTATTTTTAATATCCATTGTTTTCTTAAATTTAATTTATGACTCTCAATAAGAGGCGTGTTCTTCAGTTCTTTTCCGTTGTTATCTTAAATTATAAATCCATTACGATTTCTTCTCCCCTTTCTTTGTATTTTCGAATCAAATCATCATCGTCATCGTTTTAATAATCGTTATTTGAATATTATTTGAACATCATCATCATCGTTATCATTTAAACAATCACCATCCATCATGAGCATTATATGAATATTGTTTATTTTAAAAATGGAGTTCTTAAAAATTCAACAATAACAATTCCTAGTTGTTTTATTTTGTTTTTGGATCGTTTGGAAAAAACAATAACAACAGCAACAAACGCGATCTTTGTAATTTTTTTAGTTTCATTAACGTTGCTTCTTTTTTTTGCTCTTCGGTTTTTTGTTTCGGTTTTGAATTTCAATCAAGTTCAATGAATTTTTGAGCTTTTGTTTATGGAGCTCGTTGGTTGTTCTGTTTATAAAGTTGTTGTTGCTTCTTTTTTATGTATAGTCTTCTTAATAATGTTAGCCGTGGTATTAAAAATGGCGTTCGTCTCAAACATTCCAACATTTCAGTGCTACGAGCCACTTAAGAAGAAGTCACTTTTTAGTAATGGCGACTTTTTTCAATTTTTCTTGCGTTGTGTTTCAAAAATTTATTATGTAAATTAATTGAGTTTGATTGGAACGGAGTATATAATTTTCATGCTCCTAAAAAAGTATCTTGTATCAAAGTGTATTGAAGACAAATTATAACAACAACACTATACAGGAATATAATATCTTTGAAGTTGTACATACAACAAATATGATTGATATTAAATAGAGAAAGAAGAAGAAGAAAGAAGGTAAAGATAAAAGTAAAGATTTTAATACGAGAAAGAAATCAAGAAAGAAAAAAAAAACATTTAACAAAAAATCATATGGGAGTACATTATAATAGGATTATCCGTTAGCTATATTGCACACACACACACACACACACACACACGAACCTTTCTCTTGTTCTCATTAACAACTACGTTAAACCTCAATCAATCTTATAGTAAAATAAAAAACGAAAACCGAAACAATTATTTTTATTCTATATGAATACCTACAAAATACAAGTGAAAAACAACAAAAAAGTGAAAAACGGCAGACAGACAGACAGATCAATTTTTTGGTGTTGTTAACGCAGCAGCTTAAACGTCAATTAAACCCTCTGAGAACAACAACAACAACAGCAGCGCACTTAAGAATTTTTGATGTGTACCAAGCTACAGCGTATACTATACAATATCTAAGCTTAAAGTTGTGATTACAAAAGATAACCGACCAGACTCAGCGTCAAAACTCAGTGGCTCAGTTCGACAGACAGTTTTTGGTTGTTGGTGTTGCTGTTGTTGTTGCTGTTGGTTTCATTTGTTATTGTTTTTGTGGATGGATTAAAAAAGCGTGAGTGGAAATTAAAGTAGACCCCATTAAAAATGTTAAACTATGGATGGATGGATGAATTGTTGGAGGTTGAGCGAGTACCCGAGCATTGATCGCCTCTCCCCCCCCCCCTTTTTTTAATCCACTCCTTCGTGATCTCTTCTACCTCTCATCCTCTTCACCACCACCGCCCACCCTCACTTTAATTTCAAATCAAACTCCGCCTGTTTTCAATTGAATGTTAACAAAATCAAAACCATCCAACAAAAAAAAAACCAAAATAAAACAAAAAAACGAAACAAAAAAACTAAATAAAAACTAAACAAAACCAAAGAAACAACAAGAATAATAAGATTATAATAAGAAAAAGAGTAACATAAGAAGAGTGGGATATAAAAAAGAAAAAAATTTTTAAAAGAACTCGCTAAGAATTCACGCTTTTCTAATTAAATTCAAAGAAAATAAAAATGAAACCTTTTTCTTGGAGTTTTTATGTAAAATTTAAAAACACAGTTGAAGTTGAGTTGAATTCAATTGTTAACAAAAAAAAAAAACAGAGAAGAAAGTCGACAAAACCAAACAAAAGAATTCTTTTTCATATGAATCGATTAAAAAATATGTATGAAAAAAAGAAATGAGAAAACTACTCACACAAAAAAAGTACTTGAAAAAAACTTCAAGTTGAATTGAACTGAAATCAAATGAAATTAAAGAAAAACAGAAATGAAGCACAAAAATAGGTTTTTTTAGAAAAGAAATTCAAGGCGAATGAACTGCGAAGAGAAGGAACAGAGGGGGAGGGAGGAAGAGCAGGAGGAGATCAGAGAGCGAGAGGGGACGGCGATTTTTGGGGTATCACAACAGACTCTAAAAGAGTTTTTCGGTGACTGAATGGCTGGCTTAAAGTGGTTTCTTCTGGTGTTGCTGTAGTTGTTTCTCTCCTCAATGCGCATCTGCATAGCAATGAATAGAAGTTCCAATAGATACAGTATCTGGGTACAATTAATGAATACATGCGCTTTCAAATGGTGCCGGGCCTCGATTGTGTTTAAACACGTGTCAGTCAATCAGTCACTCACTCAAATCAGTCACACTTTTTAATACATTGTATACGTAAATGTAAGAGACGAAAAAATAAATTTATATCAAAAAGTAAAAAGAAATTCAATCAAAGTAAAGAAGAGAAAAAATACAACGCAACGCAGCCAAACGCAAGACAATTAAAATTAACGGCTGCGCATGCGTTGTCGTGGCGGCTGTTAAAAGATATCCATCCAGTAGATACGAGTACAGAGTATCTGTACCCGTACTCGTTTATCTGCATACCCCCGTGCATATGTAACTCACATGAGTAATGTAAGAATTTATAAAACTTTTTTTAGATTCGGTTTAATTTTCCGCTCGCTGTCAGGATGCAACAGCTGGGCACAGTTCTATGACACACAAACGCACACACATGCACCCATAACACACACACACACACATACACACAATCATGCAAACACAAAATCTCCTTGATTTTACTTGTCTTTTGGCAAATACTTGCTTTTGAGATACACGTGTGTATCTTATGGACACATTTTGCGACTTTTTTTTATTGGAGTTTACAAGCGAAAAACAAAAGAATAACCACGACGACGGGATAGAAATTGAAAATATTTACAAATTAACAAAAAGGAGAAAAACAACACCAACGAAAACTTTAACCTACGCACCACAGACGGGTGTTAGACGGATGACGCGGTCGGGGTGACGTTGTACCCCTGGCAATCACACAAAAAGTCACTAAGAACATAAGGAAGGGAAGCAAGGAAACAGAAAGAATGCAGGTTGACAAATTAAGCAAAAAAAAAAAACCCACCAATCTTTTTGCAATTCCTTTAACAAGAAAAAAAGTTGCTGCTTTTGACAAATTTCGCCTGAGCTTATTTCGTGCAATTTTGTCGTTGTTGATGGTGTTGCTGATGTTGTTGGTATTGTCGATGTTGTTGTTGTTATTGTTACTGCTGCGGCTGTAACATAAAACATAAAAATAAGTAGCGCGAATCCGTAAAATAAACATGTTAAGACGCAATCTGTGTGAGGCTTTAAATCATTTCATAGGTTGGGTTGTTGTTTTTTTGTTGTTGGTATTCTGATTTTTAAGTGTAGCTTTTGGGGGCGATTTGGAGAAACAAGAACAACAACAAATACTTTAAACAAAAGAACAAGAATTATAATAATAATAACAACAACAACACCAACAACGAACGTAACAAGCAAAGCAATAAAATAGAAATAAATACGCAACGAGAAAAAAACACCAATCACTTCATTCCTACACTTACAGCACATTTCCTGTGTGTTTAAAGTACATATATCTAAGTAAAGTATCCTTAATCATGGTGTCAACCAAAGAAATAAACTAAATATCTATACAAAGTATCTGTTTAAGTAGATATCTGTACATACACATCTGTATATCTTTGTACAAATCATAAACTGGATGTCTGTATAGTGCAAAATAGTGTAAATTGTAGAGTGTCTCTTTCCAAATTATCTGTGAATAAAGTGTTATATACTGTACATAACACTATAGCTTATCGTGATTTTGAAAAGAGTACCTTTAAAACGTTTCTTTTTTAGTAGTATTATTAAGCATAAGTCAAGTTAATGCTTAGGTACGTATAGTTAATGATTGAAACATCATTTACATCAGCCATTTTAGACAATTGTCAAAGTGTTAACGTGACACTGATTTGATTTTTTCTGTCTTTTTTTGCTGTGCTTTACTTTTCGACCTACATACAAATTTCTTTTATGTCTTTTAGTGTAAATATATGTCTAAATACGTTTCTAGATATATTTACGAGTGGTTTAGAGTAACTACGGATGTAAATATGCGTCCATGTGTTGTGTACGTGAAAACTATTCGTTGTTTGATTAGTTTACAGACGCATTTTTATTGTATATTTTACTGGAAAAAGCTAGTTAAGCAATAGTTGTTGTTTTTGTAGTTATTTGAGTGCTATTTCCTTACTTATGGTATGTTTTTAAAGTACCAGTACTTTGATTGGTTGTTGTTGTAGATTTCGTGTATAAATCTACGATACTTGTAGTATTTAGTACTAAACTCTATGGTTCGATGACATTTCGGACTTAAAAAATATAGATTTTTTTGGTAATTCAGTCATTGTTGTTAGTTGTCATGTATTGTAGTTAGTTTTCTATTCAACTACTTGTTGTTGTTGCTGTTGTTAATATTGTTACCATTATTATAAGTACATATGGGTTTCTTTTCTCTTTCGAATGGATCACAATCTTTCAAATGACAACAAACGATAAATTTCGAAACATTTTTAAAACTTAATGACATTTCCCCCTTCGTTGTTGTTGTAGTTTCATGGAAGAAAAAACTAATTGGTTTAAAACCCAGTTTCTTTGTGTGTATAGTATTTGTATCGGTTGTTGTTTGCTTTAAATCTTTTTGACAGTGATTTTTTTAAAATATGGCACTGAAGATTGTTGAACATGACAGCAGAAGAGGAAGAAGAAGCAGACAATAAAAAGAGAAAAGAAGAAGAAGTAGAGGAATTATATCATCAAATCAAGCTCATGTTATGTTGTTAAATAAACTCATAACTTCCCCCCAACTCTCTCTCTCTCTCTCTCTCTCTCTCTGTCTGTCTGTCTCTTTCCTTTTCTATATGACTCTATCCCAAATTGTGCTTCCCCAGACCTACTTTCATTGTATGTATTGAATTATTTCTGTTTAAAACCAAAACGTGAGTTTGTCAATATTGAAAGTATTAAAAAACCTCCGAAGAAGAGGAAGAAACCTCAGAAAAAAGAATTCAAAAGACGAAGAAAAGAAACCATAAAATTCTTGAAGTTAATATTTAAAAATCATTCTATCAACAAGAATTATTTTCAAAATGCACTCAACTGAAATGAAGTTTATGATAATTACACAAACAAAATTAAAGAGAACAACAACAACAACTAAATCATCACAATCATTAAATAAATAAACTCAGTTTTTAGGCTCTTGTATTAAAATTCTTAAACAGATGACAGAAGAAGAGTTGGTTAACATACGAGTACAAAACATAAGAATCATTCAACAGAATGACACAAGAAATGTTGTACGTGTTCGTTGTTGTTTGTTGCTGTTGTTGTTGTATTTACTTTTTATTTGAAGAACAAAAACAACTACAAATCATTTGGAATGGATTCACACTCGAAGTTTGAAGAAGTAGACGTACAACGAACGTGATCACCGAAATAATCACCGAATGGTTCCCATGACTTGAAATTAATTTTTATTATTGTTGAAGTGGGAGTGCTTTAAAACAACATCAACAGGAATGAGAAAGAGGAAAAGAAAGCTCACACAAACAAAGAAAAGAGATGGGGAGAAAGAGAAGGGAGAGAGAGAGAGAGGGAGAAAGAGAAGGTGGAGAGAGAGAGAGAGGGAGGAAACTAAGTGAAGAAATGAAATGAATTTTGAAATCGATCACATCGATCGCTTTAATTTCTCCGTTATTTCGTCAAGTTTCGATAAGTTTTCATACTTCGTTAAATTTTTAAAATCTTCGTCGTTGATTCGAATACAAACGCTTGAATCGAAGAGTGCGATATTTTTATGTATCATTCTTTTGCCCCGATTCAATTCAATGACTTCAGCATGTTAAATCAATTTTAGGAATTATATTTGTAGATTGTTTTGCTTTTAAGTGATCGTTGATCGTATTTTGATCACAAGGGAAGGGTGAAAAACATTTTGATCATCCAACAAAGTGATACACTTTATTAAAATAACAGCAACCACAAGAGTATGGATCTCATCATCATCTTTATATTCATTATTATTATTATTACATTCGGTATGTAAGAACATCGGATAAACAGCATCAAGTGTTGGCTGTCAGTGTTTTAAAAACATCAAAAGAAACGATCGACCAGCCTCGATCTCGATCAAAACGCATCGAGAATGTTGAATGTTCTTCAACGGATCGACTGATCTACATACACAAAAACAACACAACACACATCGTATTCCTACAAGCGAATATGGGGTCTGTCTATAGATCCATCTATTAATCTATGTATATCATGATGTTTTTGTATCTTTTAACTCGTAACTACAGCAATTTGTCAGTTTCATTTCATTACTTCTACGACTTGAGATATCTGAACTCGTATCGTACTCGTATATGTACTTGTATACTATATACTCGTATTATTAATCAATTTATCTCTGTAGCAAGTCTTTTAATACGTACGTATTTTCTAATGAATCGTTGCTATTCTATTCTTTGACTCAATGAAGCTAATTTTTTTCGTTCCCCATTTTTTCTTTTAAGCTAAGGAAAAAGCATTAAGATCAGATACAAAGATTGGTACCGCGAGATGAAGAAAAATTAAATAGAAAAACGACAAGAAAAAAACCATTCAGCGTAGTGTAGGAGTTGTTAAGAGTTTAGCTAGAAAAACAGATGATCGAATGTTGTAGTTGTTGCTTTTACTTGATGATCTCGAAAGTATTTCAAATGCTGTCGATTTCATTAAACTACAAAAAGTATTGAATCACGATGTAGAAAGACAAAAACCAAAAAACTGAGGAATGAATAATGTTTGTCTGTCTGTTGGGGAAACATACCGACAGACAGACAGACGTGTACGAACTTTCATATATGATATATGAAGTAATTCGGGTCACTAACCGTTTATAATAAGTTTCATTTATAATATTCTCTCCATCAAATCAACCAACCGATGCATAAACACCAATGAAACACAGTCAAAAACAGAAAAGTGAGGGAGGAGGAGGAGAGGTTGGGGGAGGAGTAGGAGGAGGAGAAGTTAGGGAGCTCTGTTAATGTGAGCGCGAGCTTTTTTATTGTTAATTAAAGTCACTCGCTATTGCGCAGTTAATTTAGAAAAAAATTGACACTTAAATTTAGACTGGTACAAAAAACAAAAATTGATACATAGAAAATATCTTCTTACTTAGCCGCACAGACAAACAACAACCTCAAATATTGAATGGACTATTATCAAGATCTGAATACTCGACATTGATATATGAGTACGATATTAGTAGATCGATGGATCCTTATCCAGTTTTCAGCTTCATTCACTTTCAAAACTCGCATATTAATATATGAGTTCGATTATTCATTGATCGCCATTCGATCGTGTATCGTAATGATCGTATAGTTTATGAAGACTAAAGACTTCTAAAGATACAGATAAATAATGTATTAAAATGCCTTTACATTTATAAAGATTTTTGGTTTGCCACTCCTTGGATTTGCTTGAAAGAATGTGACGAAAATATGGCCACCCATTTGTTTAAAGTACTCTGGGATAATAGAAAGAAGCATATACAGAGTGAAAATGGATCGTAAGACAGGGAAGGGGGAAGAGGAGAGTGGAAAGGGTTCGTGATTTCGTTTGCTTATAGCAGAAACTCAAAGCAATGTACAAATGTGGACAATTCATTGTCTGTATTCATATGAATCTATATTCCCCATAGATACCCCATCCTATCTATTGTGTAATATAGGCTAAGATAAGATAGCTATTCCCTGTCAACCGTATCAAGTTCCTTCCTGAGGTCGTCGTCTTTCTCGGTTAATCAAAACAGTATTCACACTATTAATCATTCTAATCTTTAATAAGATCATCTTGAATGCCCATCAAGCAGATGTTTATAGTTATCATCAGGTCTTTAAAGGGCAAATTATCACATCATTAATCATCATCAGTTTATAAAGAAATTTATTTTAATGATAACATTATAAATATTACAAAAACTTCTTACGTATTCTCTTATTTTTTCTTTTCTTTTATTCTCCTTTTTACTATATACTTTAAATACAGTGATCTACCGAGAATAAAAGTTTTAGAATTCGACTTCGATTTTCGAAGTTCAGTTTTTACCATTAATCAGGCGGTGATTATAAATACTCAATTGAATATGTCGAAAGTCAGAAAGAAAGTCAAAAGCTTCAATTTTTAGAGAACTATATTAAATGCAATGCAATGAAGTTAATCATTTAATGAAGTCATTTAATAAAAATCTTAGACAGTAAAAGAACAACACATAAAACCACAAACATTCCAATCAAGCCAACATAGAATTATATTGTTTAACTCATAACGAGTCACTACGTAACCGAATCACACAAAATTAAAAAAAGAAAAGTGCAAAAATTCTACGAAATTCCAAAAAAAAAGAAATCTGAACACAAATTTAATCGAATAAACAAAAAATGAACACCAAATAAAAGTTATAACATAGAGAAAAAAAAACACATTCAGCTAAGAAATAATACAACAACAATAGGGGGAAAAAACACCCAACGAACACCTGGATTTATCTAGAATCAACAACTAATTGTTAGATATACGAGCACCCTTGCTAAGACATGCTTTATAATGACATATCTGACTCTGTAGGTAGTAGCTATGGTATGCATGAATGAGTGTGTTGTGTGTCAAGCTGGCTGTGAGAGTGAGCAAGAACGAGAGGGAGCAGCGGCAGTACGATCGGGCTGCATTGGATTTCCATTTGAACCGTAACAAGCCACCGACGACGACGACGACAGCTTGAATGACTGCATGACTGAATGACTGCTTGCGTTTGCAAATTTAGCAGTTGTTAATTTTTACTCATTTCTGCGGTACCTACAGACAGACCTACATTCATGACAACTACGTAGGTCTATAATTTTTCTATTGTTGTTGCTGCAGCCGCTGCTGGCTCGATCGTGTGTAAATGAATGAATCATAGAAAAATCTTGGCTGCACATTTTTAAAGACATTTAAATAAATTGTTGTGTTCACCATAAAGAACTGGGCCTCTCTGTGAACACACACACACACTCGCTTACGCTTGCTCAGTAGTTGTTGGGGCGCATTCATTGCTGCGGCGGCACGGCGGCTGCAAGGCCAGCGTGTGGGCCATCCTGCGGGGAGAGGGGGTGGAAGGCGCATGTCAGACAACGCAACTGCCATCAACCAACCATCGAATCGACCTGATCGACAGACAGACAGACAATTTTGAGAGCTTAACTCAAAAATTTGCAGCTGTTCCGAAGCACGGAAATGAAAAACAAGGATATCGTTAGAAGTTTACTAAGAAGGATGCAGAACAAAGGGGGTGGAGAGGGGGAGAACCGGAAAGAAAAAGTGCTTTGTACTGCGTTTTATTGCGATCGTGTATTTTGTCAGAAAATTCTACTGTTGCAGAAATCATTTCGTTGGTTGTTTCCGTCGATTTACTTTATTTAAATGACAAGAAGCATAAATTAAATAAGAAAATTCACTTCAATAACAGAACCCCACCTTCAAAAATTCATCTTCTCTCAGTTTATCTGCACTAAGATACAACATAAGATTTAAAGGATTTATTTTAAACTCATCTTCAATATTAAATAAATCCTCAGAGATTCCAATGAAGAAACCGATAAAGCTTCTCCATTCACCAAAGATGTCTAATATAAAATATTTCTTATTAACTACGAGTACATAGTATGTGTGTAGATAGCACTTAAACTATGGTACCCAACCTTAAGAACACAAAATAAAAAACCACCGACAGTTAAATTCTATATAATAATTAAAATACGATATGTACATATCTATCAACGACTTAAATGAAACTTATTTACCAATTAATTGCTTTTTTCTTTCCCCATACGATAAACAAAATAAAAAACCCACAACGTTTATTAAAATAATAAAGAGACGCATACGGAATTATAAAAAAAATCACTCCCATGACTTTAATTACAATTTAATATTTGCCAGCTTATAGCACAGCCAGCTAGAAACACATACCATACTTACTTAAAGATATCTACTATAGATAGATACACAGATAGATAAATAGAATAAACATGCGTCTGAGAATTGTACGTTTTCCTTCCTGATTTATTTCTTTTCTTTGTTCGTCTATTCTTTGCTTCGGCTGTGCGTTGTTATTGTTTCGAAGCTTATGTTTAATTTACTTTATAAATTCTCAATAAGTTTTTAATTAAATTTTAAACCTTGTCGTCGACTAAATTAACTGAAAACTATGCCGCCGCCGTCTTTCAGAGACCAACAAGGCAACCAACCAAACACCCCACCCTTCCTCAACTCTTTCCGTTCCTTCGATCGTTCAATTCGCTCTCTCTCTCTTTCTCTCTCAGTCTTTCTTCTCTCTCAGTCTCTCTTCTCTCCCAACTCACCCAACCCATTTTTAAAAGCTTTATTATTGCCGTTTTTAACGCTTTGGTAAACATTTTTCTTTATCGTTATGAAAAACGTGTACGATTCTTGCTTTGAATTTAAACCGTACAACCAACAAGCATTATCTGTAGGATTCATATTCGTAATTTTAATTTGTAATGCAAGACGATAACGACTAACGACAGCGACGATGTCTCTAAATAAACATTAACTTCCGATTAAGGTTCACAAATTATAGTTAAACAGCTTACGAGTACGATAACTAAAACTGAGTCAGAAAACTCATTTTAGAAACAGTTCGAAAGAATCAGTATGTACGAGTGTCTATAAGAGAACTATTATAAAATAAAATAGAAATCTTTAGATCTTCTCCAAGTTGAATACAATTTATATCATATATCATTTTATAAACATATTGCACATACTCTTTTTCCCAGTATCTCTATTTACCTTTTCATAACGTATCCATACCACTTTATACTATATGTATACCTTTTAAAATCATATCTATAGCTTTTACTCGATATATGTAGATAAAGTACTCCATTGATGAAGAAATCTTTATTAAAAATCACGAAATGAAAAATATTAATAAATAAGAATATTCAAGTGAGTTCTTAAGAATATTGTAATTCTGAATGTTGTGTACCACAGATTGGATATGTTTTGATATAGCATTGAGACTAAGTATAATATAAGAGTTATCTTATATGAGATGATTTAAGTAACCAATCGAAGTTACAAATTATGAAAATATTATAGAATTTGGAACATTTCCAAAAATTTGAAAACTAGATCGAAAATGGAATCAAATGTAAATAAGAAACGTATATAGAAACGATTAATTTTTTTAATGCATTCCATCTTAGAAGAGTGCGATTCTCAAGCTAAAGGTTCATTTATCGATCTGCTAATGATGGAAAGCTTTTAATAATGGACCTTGATTTAAAAAATTCTTTTCTTTTATACATCAAGTAAAACAAATAAACACTGAAAAGATAAATAAACTAAAATTGAACTCAAATTGAGACCCAAATCAAATCAGTCGTTTGAAAGACCAACCAAGCAAAAGACAACAGCGATCGGCTTAAAAAATTTTATAGGGTGTGTATTAAAAAAAGAAGCAAAGAGAAAAGAATACAGGAATGATAACTCATAATGAACTTTCAGGGTAACCAAAGCTGATGACATCAGTAATCTTAAAAATGTTAACGTCAAACAAAGAAAAAATTATATATAACAGAACAAGAGAGAGACAGACACATACAGAAAAACATATGAATATAAAGAGAAGAAAATAAAGAAAGAGAAGGAGAATATATGCATGATACATGTATTTAAAGATTTCCAAATTAAATCCGTCTTGTCTCCTACTTAAATCAAAAGATTAAAAAATTTAGACCATAAAAGAGAATGAAGATTATGAAGAGAAAAGAGAATGAGTTATCTATTAAACTATAAGATACTTCGAGGAAAATTTGATAGAGAGAATTAGGATAAGATTCTTATGAGAACAGAAAAAAAGAATCCTTTATGAAAATGTATATACCACGTCAAGGAAGGAGATTAATATATATGTACTCAAAGATTAAAGGTATGGGATAAGCAAAGGATATGAATATATGTATAACTTTATAAATCTTATTTTAAGTTTTTATAAAAGAAAGATAATAGAAAGTGTAGGTACATATATGAATATCGTTGTTCCAGAAGTTACAACACATTGTATAACCGTTTTGTGCGCTTAAGAATTTGACAAGCATGTGAAACTGACAGCTGTCAGAATTTTTCACGGGTTTCAAATGAAAGATGTCAGTATTCGTTACACAAATTTTACAAGATTAATCGTTTGACCATTTTAACAATACTATTCACTCATATCAACTCAATTTATGCAACTGTAGAAATAAGAATATCTTTTGTACCGAGGATTTTTCAAAGAAATTTAAGAGGCTGTTTGAATCCAGTGATTGTCAGTGATTCAGTATGGTATTTCATCGAAATTACTCTGAAAGTAGAATTCGGGTGCATTTATATAAAATATGTGAATATTTACATACATATACACAATGTATAAACACATATGTACATATATTAAAATAAGAATAATAAAAAGAATACAAGAAAGAAACAAGAAATCAACTTAAATATGATGGAGCATTCAAACTGAAATGATTACAAAAAAATATCTCCAAGCAGAATCAATCTTAAGATCAATTCAAGTCACAACCAGAAAGAGTGTTAACTTCGGCCTGGCCGAAGTTCATATACCCTACACACGTTTACTTAAAAATTAGGCGTGGCAATGGTCTGATTTTTTTCCTTTTCAATCTCAAAAAGCCAGTGATGACAGAGAATATTCGTGCCAAATTTGATGAAAATTTCTCTATTCGTTCTCCTGTAATCGAATTTTATTTAATTAGTGGGCGGACCACGCCCATTTGTGGTAGTCTTTTTTTGGTCAGAGACAGTCTACTTCTGGACAAAATTGCAACCGCAAATTCGTTCTACAAGCTGCGAAAATGAGCTATAAGCATGGATTAATTTATATTCATTATAAAAAGTAGGCGTGGTAATGGTCCGATTTCGCCCATTTTCAATACCACTGAGTTTCTAAGGGTAAACAATATTCCTGCCAAATTTGATGAAAATATCTCTATTCGTTCTCCTGTAATCGAGTTTTATTTAAGTAGTGGGCGGACCACGCCCATCTTTGGTAGTCTGTTTTGGTCAGAGACAGTGGACTTCTGGACAAAATTTCAACCCCAAATTCGTTCTACAAGCTGCGAAATTGAGCTATAAGCCCGGATTAATTTATATTCACTATAAAAAGTAGGCGTGGTAATGGTCCGATTTCGCCCATTTTCAATAGCGGTTAGTTTGTAATGGTAGAAAATATTCGTGCCAAGTTTGAAGAAGATATCTCTATTCGTTCTCTTGTAATCGTGATTTCCACAGACGGACAGACAGACAGACAGACAGACAGACAGACAGACAGACAGACAGACGGACGGACATGGCTAAATCGACTCAGGAGGTCACGCTGATCAAGAATATATATACTTTTCTATACCTATCACGCCTCCTTTAATGCGTTACAAACGGAAGGAGTAAGTGAATATACCCTCTCACTTCGTGTGCAGGGTATAAAAAAACCACAAAGAAGACCAACGAAGCCAGCAAAATTAAAACCACCAACTCTTAAAAAAAAAGAATGGAAGGAAACCAGCAACTTTAAATCATCACGAAGGAAGTAATGCATCTGTAAGATACAAAAATGACAACAACAAATTTTATACGAATCTGTCGCCTGCTTTTTTTTTTTGGTGCGATGTTTCGAGTTGGATTGAGTTGAGTCTGCGTTGCGTTGACTCGATTCAAGTAACGTGTTAGTAGTGTAAAACGGTGAACGAGTGAAGAAACATTTTTAAATCAAAAATAAATCAAAACTACTGCTGATGATGATGATGAACACACCCAAAAAATGTGGCAACCCAGGCAAAAACAAAAAAAGAGCGTAAGTCTGCCAAACTGATAAAAAACATGAATAAAAAAGAATAAAAATACATACTTAATAATCATTTAAGACAAATGCGATACGTGGTTGAGATACAATATAAAATAAGCCATAAAGAAGTGTAGCAAAAAAGAGCGTATACAAAATAAGGAAGAAAACCTAAAAGCGACCAAATAATAAGGAAAAAAAACAATTAAAAATTTATTTATGAGATACAGCGATTCAGTGAGATACAATTATTGAGTTGAATGTCTTTCGAAGGCGTTATTATTAAAGTTTATATAAACATGTATCAAAACTCTCAATCATGAGTAGCGAAAAAATTAAGAGGAAAAAGAAGAAGAAGAAAAAACACCAAAAAACAAGATAAAACCAGTAAGAAAGCTATATTCGGCCTGGCCGAATCTTAGATACCCTACACCTAAAAGTTTTGAAAAAAGTGCCGAAGCTAGGGTATGGCGGCCGTGGCGGTCCACTCTGGGCGGCACAATGTCGGGGGCGGCAGTTGTGGAAATCAAGTATTGACTTATTGAATTCTAGGAATTTTTGGGGCTACAAGTTGATTAACCGTCCCGGGCTCCATGAAACCTAGCTACGACTCTGTATAAATAGTAGGCGTGGTCATTACCTTTTTCAAAACAAAATAATTAGCTTAGTTGTTATATAATTGTGTTCATTTAAACTTTATTTCCGTGGTAATAAACTTGTTCTCATACTGCTATACTGTATATGTAGTGTAAAAGTGGGCGGACCGCACCCAGTTTTCATGTAATAATGTTTTTTTGTAAAACAAGTTGTTATCTAAAGTTTTATTCAGGAAGTTTATATATTTAACAATATAAACCTCTTTTGCCTGTGTAACCTAAAAGTGGGCGGATCACGCCCATATTTGGCATATTAACGGATAATGCTACTCTATACCCAGGAATGAAATTTTGTTGTAATAGCTCAAAAACGAACGCTGATATCACATTTTTAATAAAAAATAGGCGTGGTCGTGGACCGATTTTGCCCATTTTCAATACCAACCTGCACACCACAAGAAACAATGTTTATGCAAAATTTCATCACGATATCTTCACCGGTTCTCCTGTGATCGTGATTTCAACAGACAGACAGACAGACAGACAGACAGACAGACAGACAGACAGACGGACGGACATGGCTAAATGGACTCAGGAGGTCACGCTGATCAAGAATATATATACTTTTCTATACCTATCGTCTCTATTTCTATGCGTTACACATTTCGTTACAAAGTGAATATACCCTTACCTTAAGGTGTAGGGTATAAAAAAACAACTACTGTAAATCATTTGGAATCATTAAAAATTAAATATGAAGAAATTTGACAGTTTTGTCGATTGTCACTTTTTATTTATTAAAATTTCCTTCCATTTTTTAAATATAGAAAATCAACGTGAAGTAGATGATAAAAGAGATGAGAGTGAAAGGATTAAAGAGGGGAGTGTAGAATGGGTGGTGGTGGTAGGGTGGTAGTAGGGTTTAGAGTACTATTGAAAGGGCGTTAATATCGTTAAGTACAGTCAATAGACAATAAGTACGAAGTAGTTGCTGCATTTCTACGAACCGACAGCCTCGACATCATGCGTGTCAAATGAACATGAATACGAGAACAACGTAAAAAGATACTTAATAATAATATACGTATATATAGATATGTATCAACAACAACAACAACAACAACAACAACAGCCATTAAAAAGACACACCAACAGAAGCGGCACCAATACAAATGATGAAAAATGTTCGTTCACCGTTCGTAAATCTCGGTGTCGGGTCACGTCGCGTCACACAAACAATGATCAATGATCAATAATCAATGATCAATGATAAATTTGCTTAATTTAGTAGATCGTCATTTTATGCGTAGATAAGTTGTTACAAAAAAATATTTTCAATTCAATTGTTGTTGCTGTACAGCTGGGAGTTGTGGTTGTTGTTGTCTTTGGAATTTCTAGAAGCTGATGCTGACTCTGTTGTTGTTGTTGTTGGTGTACCGATTTGTTCACTCATGGGAACGTAGTGTCGCTCAAAGCGACGTTAATAAAATGTCACGAAACTAAACAAAAAAAGACTAACAACAGCAACAACAACAACAATAGAAAAATGTAATAAAATTCAAGCCACATTAGAATCACTGAAGAGAATTTTAATCCTGTTTTCCACCCTTCAACGCATTCGCAGACATTAACAAACACACACACACACACACACACACGCACATACATACATGCATGTATACAAACATACAGAAAGTTTCTGATTTATACAGCCATCTAAATAGAAATCAAGTATTTCTAATTCTCTTGATACTTTTATATGCATTTTTTATGGTTTTATTATAACATCGTAGATACTCGTAGAGTACAGTACCGTAGTCTGTCCTTCAGTTAGTCAGTCAGTCATGCATTCAGTCACTCATTTGAGTTAGTTTGCAGACCAAGAAAAAAGAAAATAAAAGAAAACCTCTGCGGCAACCTGAAGGGGGTGGTATTTCGGTTACATTCTTGAGGTTTCTGTCGTCAGTCGGTGGGTCGTCGACTGGTCCACCGACCGACCGACTGGGCGTTTGTCTGAGTGGCTGCGTGTCTAAGTTGGTGCGTGTGTGCGTTCTGCGTCTGGTCCAAAATGTGGGGGTCGTCGTCGTCGTCGTCGTTTATAGCTATCATTATTATTATTGGCCAAGTGTTCAAAATTCCGATTTCGATTATTACTTGAATGAGCAGAGGAGAAAAAAAAGAGAACAACAACAACAACCAGAACATAAACAATAAAAACAATCGCTGGCTTTATAAGAATTAACATTCTTGAATTTATATTTAACTTGAGTTGTTGTACTTGATTTGAAATGAGTTGTTGAGCTGCGTCCCCCCTCGTCTGAGGTTGCATTCAATTAACAACAACAACAACAACACCAACAACAACAATAATAACAGCAACAACAACTACAATAACAACAACGAAACCAACAGCTTGCATTCTTTAAGACGACGAGTTCTGATTTGTTTTCAAGTTTTCTGCATTCTAATGAATTCAGTTTATGTGCTTTGAAATGGGCGGCGTTAAATTTGATAAACATAAAAGAAAAACCAACAACAACAAACACACTAACATATAATAAATCTAACGAGGAGGGGAAAAAATCTCAAAGCAATAATAATATTAAAATATTATATTTTCCATTCTTTATTCAAATAAAACTCAAAAATGTGCCCAAACGACAGAAGTTCGAAAAATCACAAAAATTTAATTAAATCGGTGATGATTTGTAATAGAAAAAAGAAGAAGAACAGGGATAATAAGAATAATAATAAGGGTGGGCCATCAGCTGGTTTCTTTTTAAAATAAAATAAAGAACAGAACATCTGTGAACATTTTAATTTAATTCCATAATCAGTGAAAACTATGAAATCATATAAAAATGTATAAAAAATCGTCCTGAAATTGTTTAAAATCAAAAGAAACTATTGTAATAACTGCGTATTAACTCATTTCAATATTTAATAAGATTATTACTGGTATTTATAAGTATTTGGGTTTAAATTTAAGCAATAAACGTAAAATTTAAAGGACTGTTTTTCAGCATTTCTAAAAGTTTTGCACAAACGGCACGATTTCTCGCTGGTCTCACGAAACACGTGCAACTATACACACACACACTCACACGCTAGAAGAGGCAAACAGAAGCACACACACACATACATATAAATACACAATACAATATGGAATACGAACACAACTGAGATATTTAGAGAGACACTATACACACATAAATATTTTAATCCATAGATACACCGTGTCTGTGAGTAATTGTTAGACACTCTTAAAAGTATCTCACATATGTATATACGTATATTGTACCGCGATTATATAACTAATGTAAGTCCATATGTATAACTTATATAACTTAATGTATATAAAAACTTATTAATATTTTCTAATGTAACATTGAATGTATTTTGCTTGTGTGTGTTATTTGTAACACTTAAAGTGTCATGTGTGTATCAGTGTATCTGCGTATGTGTGTGTGTATTCGGGGTCTTTCAGCTTTTATTGTGACTAATTATTGCGAATTGGTTTGCATGCTGCGGCTGCACACAAATAAATTAATAAATACGCGGGCTGTAAAGACTAAAAGGAACAAAAACAACAACAGAAATAATAAAATCAACAACAAAAACATCTTCCAGAATAGCAACAAAAATAAATCAACGCCTTAAATTTGAAAAAAAACCTGCACTGAGGCGAAAATAATTGAGAAAACGAGAAAAATCTGTAAGCAACAGAATCTGTTAATAACAGGAAAACTAAACTGTTTGTTAAGGTCGGTCTACACCTCATTCCCCAAAAAACTCTATAATATACATATACAGATATTATAAAACAATAATGTATTAATGCATTAATAATGTATTAATAATAACCATAATTAGATATTTAATTAACGATTCATTTGATGAGAATAAAGAGAACAAAGAGAATATATTGTATAATCTTTTTGAGATGATCTCATGATTGATTCATTAATTGAAAATCATTTAAAATCGGTTGATATAGTAGAACATAGACTATGAATATGACATACATAGAACATCGACCATATTATACATCGAGTAGAATATATGAAGAACAATTTCTTTTATATTAAATATAATTGATATAAATTATTAATAATTTAATGATATATTTGGCAAAGGAAGGAAACCATATTCGCTTTTTCAGTTATCAGATTCCTAAGTAAAGGGGGATTATATACAATATATATATATATATACACATATATCGAGACCCGCATCTCCGAATGCATTAACTACAAAACCAAAAACAACAAGAATAACTCCCATAATATTTAAAATGTTATTAGTTCAGTATTCATTTGGAGATGTTATTTTTATTGAGTTTAATTAGTTAGTCGATAATAGAGGAAAAACAGCAACAACAACGAACAACGCAGAGCTGGCTATCAGAAAGAGAGGGTTAATTTTCTCTCCTCACCCTTCTGCTTTCCAAATTCCAGATGCTATACCATGTGGGTATTTAAAGAATCTTCTTTTACGAGTAAGTAAATGAAATTATGCTGGAAGAAGTTTATTTTAATTGACAAATTTTAACGAAATATTATAGTAAAGTGGTTCAATTAATGAGTGAGAGAAATGAAAGAGAGAAAGCGATAGAGATAGAGGCATAAATACATTATTTTAAGAAACCCGATATACTCATTTATATAAATTCCATTAAAATGTGAAGAAAAGCAGAATTTTTCGGTAAAAAAACAAGAACAAACAATATTCCAAAAAATTTCAAAGAAAAGAAACAAACAAAAAATGGACATTTTTTAGAGTATAAAGAATAAGAATATGAAAAGAAATAAGGAATAAAACAACGAAACAAAACCAAAGCAGGCATTAAATTTGATCGACAGCCAAATGATTTTGTTGATTAAATGCAGTTGTTAAGATTTCGTTGTTGTTGTTGTTGCTGGCGGTATTAAATCCAAAGCATGATTTGTCAAAAACGTGAAGAAAGAAAGAAAAAAGGAGGTTGTCGTTGTTGTTGTTACTCTCCTCCCTTTTTTCACACACTCATACTTCCTACAAACACACTCATACTCTTTCACTCATGATGATTGATAGCCATTAATTATTATTTTTTCGTTACTTTTTGCTTGATATCTCTGTAAAACCAACTTCGCTCTGCGCGATGCTTTTCATCGTATTTTTTTAATTTTTGACAACGATTTCTTGTCAGTTTTTCTAAGGATTTTTTTGTTTGGCGATTTTATTGTATATCATTCCTTAGAGAGAGCTGTGAAAAAACAACAATAATGCGGTGGAGGTATTTTAAATCTGGTTACAACGCTACGAGTATAAACAAGGTTTTTTGATTTCCTTTTTCTTATATGTATATACAAATATTTAACTTCAACTTTGCCTTAATTGTATTTTGTTTTTCATTTTCTTTTGGGATCAATTCGTTAAAAAATCACTTAAATGATGGACGGATTGAATTTTGATTCTGGAAAAAGGATTTAAAATTATTTCTCATCTGTAGTTTATTTGGATTGTATTCATGAATATTTAAAAATTATTCATTTTGAATAATGAACACGTTATAATAAATAATGAACACATACCATAATAATAAATACTTAATACTGATTACTTACTAATGAATACTTAATAATGAATACTTTAGAATGAACACTTAATGAATACTTAATAATGAATACTTAATAATGAATACTTAATAATAAATACTTAATAATGAACACGTCATAATGAACACTTATGAATGAATACCTAATAATGAACACTTAAGAATCAAGACTTAATAATGAATACTTAATAATGAATGCTTAATAATGAACACTTAATAATGTATACTTCACATGTATTAAGACAGAAATAAAATTTAGCTGCGATAATAAAAACATTTTTGTGATTGGAAAAGATTATTTTTTTTTGCATTTTGATTATGATTTCTTTAATAGAGCCCACGATTTTATTAGTTCACGATTTTATTATGTAGAACTTTAGTTAAAGAAGTGTTGAAATTTAAATTTGAATTCTCGCGTTGTTGCTCGTTAAACCAAAATCAAAATACAAAAACAACAACAATCATACATCATTAGCGCAATTTTTATGCTTTATTATTAGACGCTGGTTGAATTTCTTTAATGGATGTTTTTTTGCCGAGCAGCTGCGTTGAAGAGTAGCTCCTGCTGCTGCTGCTGTTGATGTTTCTTTATTGCTTTACAAAATTTTAATTTTTCCTCCCTTCTATTTTAGTTGTAGTTTTCTTCTTCTTCTTTTGTTTTTCTTTTAATTACACGACACTCGTAAATAATGCTTAAGTTTTGCTTATTTAATGAAATAAAAATAGATTTCATTTAAATGCCACGAACGGGTTACTCAATGAAATGAGATGAGATTTTTTTTTGGTTTTTTAGATTATGCTCATGTGACTAGAACAAGAAAATTAATCACATGCTTTAAATAAGTTGAGGATTTGAAATTTTATGCAATTATTAATTATTTTGTGCAAAGAAAAACAGAAAGAGAACTAAAAAAAAATTAAATCGAAGAGAAGAATTGATGAAGTGAGTTAATTTTTATTATTTTCGTTATTTGTATAAAGAAATAATAATATTGTCCACATGAATTTCGATTCCAATATAATTCAGATAATAATCATGGAAATTATGCTGATAATGATGATGTTAATGATGACATCGGTGATGATGTCACTTCGGATATTTGGAAGAACTTGGAACATAAAAAATGTGGAGCAGCCATTTTTCGCTGCATGCATTTCGATGGATCAACGCAAAATTCGATGATGATGATGAAGATGATGATGCTGAACATGACGATAATGATGCACACAATAGACATGATCATGAAAAATATTTTCTTGGAGCACGGTTGTTGATGTCGATGATGGAAACGATAGTAAGGTTGCTAACATTGGTGATAATAATGATAATGGTGATGATATTAATATAGAAGGAATGATAATATAGCATAATAAGAATAATATAACAGTACTTATGGTTATAAATGATATAATACAATAAAAAAATCCAGATGCTTCATAAGAGAAAATTTACAAAATCATAAAAAAAGATATCTTTTAACAATATACACTACGGAGTACCTAACAAACAGAAGAAGAATAAGAATAAGAAGAGGAAGTGGTAGAAGTAGAAGAAGCTGTGGATGCTGGGGTGGAGGATTTCGCTGTATCAAGTGAGTGAGTGAGAGTCGTATTAAAGCATCTCCTCCTCATTCAATTAATGCGTAACATTTTTAATATTCATCTTTCAGATCGTAGATTCTATCCATCGAATCTATTTATAGCAAAGTCGTCGTCTTCTTCTTCGCCATTTTCTTTTTCTTTATCGTTTTATTGAATCGATCTTCATATATGTACATATGTATACTATAGAAAAAACTTTATAACAAACTAAGATAGAAAAATTGATATAATTGCCAAAAAGTCTGATATTAAATAATAAATAACTTAATTAATGCAATCATTAATTATTAAGAACACAAATATACTTATAACCAAAATCATTTAATGATCTTGTATTTAATGATTCTTTTATATGTATGTAAATTCAATGAGTTGATTTATGAATATTAAGAATTTTTAAAGTACTTTTGCCAAAAAATGTTATCGAATCAAATGAGTGCATGCGAAATAAATATGTGTAAGATTTTAAGAAATATTCATAAAAAACAACAACAACGATTAAACTTATTTTTACATATTTTTAAAATATTTGTGGATAACTTTACACTGAGCGAGAAAGAGGGACAGAATGAGAACAGTAAATATAACTAATGCAATATATATAATACTTTAAGTATACAATCATAACATATTATAACAAATACATCTAATATAAAATATACGATTTAAATCTAAAATGTTTCGTATTGTTTATAAATCAATTGAATTGTTAAATTATACAAATTAAAGTAATGATTACTAAAATGGTTAAAAAACAAAAGCATGTTTCAACAAATTTTCTTTTATTAACTATATTTTTTGATATCTTTTTATGTTAGTTAGTAAAACAGCACTCCTGTCCATAATATATGTAGATAAAAATAAAAAAAGTAAAATATAATAATAAATATTCGATATATACATGTGTTGTGTTTGTAAATTTTCTCTCAGTGTCTCTATTTACTCAATTTCTATGATGAATATGTTTGTATAAATAAAATTTACGCTAAGTTTTTATAGCATCTTCCAAGTTATGTGTTAAGTGCTATAAAAATGGAAAATACTTTTAATGCACTACTAATAATAATAATAATAAAAACGAATAAAAATCAATTAATTTGTTGTTGTTTTACTGTTTTATAGCTTACATTTATAGAAAATCTAAATACTCGGAGATATCTTTGTATAAATACGCTTAGAAATTAAATGTGTTACGCTTTCCTATTGTTGTATTATTTATTCTTCTATATATATTGTTTATTACTAAAATATTGTAAATTCTAAAAATATTATAATAAAAATAGTCGGTGACGGTGAGTATGAACTTAATTAATATACATATTTGTAAATGAATGACTATTAATTCGGGTTATTCGAATTATTGTAAAAAAAGAAGGCTACAGTTAAACGGCTTCCCTCAGAATAAATATCGTGCTTTATGGTACAATTTTAACAAATATATTGAATGATCGACCAGTGGAACTTAAATTAATAATCATTATTTTATTATATTACTATTATTATTTAAATGAAATCAACATAAAAGTAAAAAATCATTCCATTTAAACTGCATATTAACCATTTAAACCACATCGGAAATTGTTTAGAGGTCATCTGCAATCATCTGGGATCATTTAAACCACATTTAAACTACATTTATATCATTTAAACCATACTTAAATGACCAGAAATCATTGAAACCTCATCCGAAATCATTTACAAAACATGTAACATGTAAACCCTTCATCCACATTTAAATGACCAGAGATCACTTAAATAACATCTGCAATCAGTCGAACCTCATCTGAAATCTTTATATCACCTCAAAATTCATTGTCTAATTTTTTTCAGATTATGATTTCAAAATAAAATGTAAGTTTCATTGAGAGGTAAATTTTTTGGGAGAAAATTTAATAAGCTAAAACAAATCATAGAAGTAATGAAATGTTACATACAGTATTAAATTAGTTAATGACATTAACTATTTACAGTGTAAAACTTTATATTATCATATTGTATAAAAATAATAAAATACAAGCATTATAATAAGATCGTATTAATAATTTATTGTTGTTGCGTTTCTCGACATTTCTATTAGCTCATTTAGCTTATCACTTTTAGTTGTAATTAATTACAATCCAGAAGAAAGAGCCGCCTCGTTTTATTCCTCTTATTTAATACAATACAGTATAAATACAATAAACTAGCTGTGAAGTAGTTCGTGACTAGTTAATTATAATTAAAATTCATTTAGTTCAAGTCACGAGTGAAGACAAGGAAATTTATCAGTTATCATAAAAAAAAACCTATTGCAATCCTAACAAAAGTGACTATCGTTAAACTAATTTATTGTAGCCCCGTTTATTGAGTCCATTTAAAGTATGAAAGTTAAGTAACAAGCTTTAGATAAACTAGAATTTCTATTATATGAACTAATAATTACCGATATTCATGCTTCCTTTTATTATCAGTTTATAATCAGTAAAAAAGCACTATAAAAAGCATTACAATTGTTAATTTAAGCGGTTTTGTCGAAAATAATCCAACCTTTTATATTATTTGTTGTTTTTGTATTCAATCTACAATTAACTCAACTCTTTCCTTAAATAAAAAATAATAAATTAATATTTAAGTATGGCACCGATTGGAAATGTAAATCGGATTCGCATGAGAAATTCTTCCGACGTTCCGTTTGCGCACCTTTTCTTAAATTTAATTAAGACCCAAGAGATTTTTTTAATAAACTAAATTGTTTTCAAATCTTGAACTTTTGCCAACATTTGACAAGCACAAAAAGAAATCTTTTAAGACCAGAATTAATAAAAATATGTATTAAAAAAGAAAACGTTGCAGCTGTTGCAACCTAACCTCAATCTTATGGCAGAGCGCAGAGCAAGCAGAATGCAGAAAAAGTCCAAGGTTTTTCTCATAAAACTCCTGGTGCCTCCTGGAAGAAGAAGATAGCACTTGGAGGGAGCGCTTTTGGTTCCATACAACCGAAATGAAGAAGTTTTACGGAATGCACAATTCATGTATTTTTTGTTGGTTAAAGAAATTTTTGTTGTGTCAAGGAATGGATGCCCTCAAAACGAGGCAAGATATTGAAAAACTAATTTTAATCACTATTATTATTGTAGTTCTTGTTTTAAGCACAGTCTATTAATACTTATAGATTTTTTGTTAAGTATTTAGTAATATTATTTACCATTTTACTATGTTGTGTGGATAAATCCAGCTCCGGCTGCGTGCTTGTAAAATAATCCAACATTAAAAAATAATATAAAAAAATCAAATCCACGAAAAAATGGCAGTGAAAATTTCCAATCGAATGAAATTTTGTAAAATTTTCGTGTTGGTTTTTAGTTTTTTCTTTTCTTTTTTCGTTTTGAAGTCAATAACTTTTCATAGCACTCTTGGTTTTAAATTTTTTATTTCACAATTCAATTTTTTTGCTGTTCTTGTTAAAGTTTCCTCCTTTCGTCTTTTCTTTTTTTGTCAAAGGTTTGAAAATTTTGAACACTTCTGTTGTTGTTCTTGTGTTGCAATGATTTTTGCTTTTGCACGTGTTTCTTTTGCACTATTCTCTCTCTTTTTTTTGGTATTAAAATATTTCTGAATTGTTTTTGATTTCTTTTTGTTGTTATTCTTTAGCTACTACGAATGTCAAAATCAAGAGATCAAATGACAAATAACAGCAGTTTGAACAGTTTTGGAATCGCAACTTGTGTTGTTTTGGTTTATGTTTGTGTGTGTTTTTGTTTTTTACACTTTTTACGAGTTATTATTACTAACAAAGTTTTCACACCTCAGATTACATCATTAGAATTGCAAAAAACGCAAATTTAATGTCGGCTATAAAATTCAGTTTTGTTGTTATTTTCGTTACGTTGCTTTTCCTTTAAGAAATCTTCGCATTCACTTATTTAGTAGAGTGATTTTCTTCGCTGACGACTGAACAACACACATTCGCACACAAACCAACTGCCACCGTTGCCACTCGCAGCACGTTTAGTCATTGACTAAAGGGCGGGCAATTCAAAAATTTTAAATTCAAATTCAAAAACACACAAGTTAATAAATAAAATCAATTGCCGAAATGTGCTCAAACGCTAGCAGCAGAGAACACAACAAACAGACACCCAACCACACCGCAAACAAATTAACTCAACTGCAGAGCGTAGAGAAGAGTACGAGTGTTGAAAGAATGAGCAGCAAAGCAAAACTACGTAAAAGGAGGGTAAATAAAGTAAAAACATGAAGAAAAAAGTACACACTCTCTTCGAACGCTACTCTCTCACTCTTCCTCTCTTGAAGACTCATCCGTTTCTAGTAGCTTTGGCAATTATTGTATCCCTCAAAGCACACTGAATCAGTTGAATTGCTGTGTAATAAGGAATTGAACAATATTAAAATTATTATTCAGATCTTTAAGAAAAACTGCCAGCTTCGTTTTGCTGGTTTTGCACGGTTTGGTTTGTACACGGAACCCGGTGTAAATACGTTAACGAGCATCGAGTTGCCAATTCATTAGTTAGATTTAATAGTTAGGATTTTTGTACTTCTACTAAACGTAACCTATTTTTATATAGAACAAATTCGTCTAATTTTTTCGCTGTTGCAGTTTTTGGTGCTGATTACAACAACTTCTGCTCTCGTATAGTTAACGAGTGATAGCATGTCGAAATTTGCAATTCTTCTCACTCCTAAACTCCTAAATATATCCGGATAGGATGAATACCATTATAAAGGAATTTTCAATACCTTTCATTTATGTTAAATAAAATTTTCTCGGAAAGCCATTACTTTTAGAGGAAAAAGGCTTTTTATATTTTGTGCACTTTTTCTCCCTTTTATAAATTTTGTCCTGAGCAAAATTTATACTTAGTCCATATAATTTTAACAAAGTAGAGATTATTAACTTTCTAATCATATTTTTTTATCAGGATCGGTGCAGGATTTTAGAAGGAAAATCATTTTAAACGTATCTATAAAATTAACTGCCAGGTCTTGGAAATTAATAAAAATCTTCTTCCAAATCATATCGACCAGTTATATAATAAATGCATTAATATATTCTAATAACAACTCAAATTGTTGTCGATGAGCTTTTTTGGAATTCAAAACTGTATTCTTTTATTTGCTTCGAAAATAAGTGAAAATTGGCCACTCTGCTCTAGTCTAGAATTTGTATACGATTCGTCAACTTCTTCATTGCTCACTTTGTTGGTTTTTTTTTGGTGTCGTATTGTTTGAAACGTGAATATCAAAACAAAAACCCGCAAAAATGTTGTTCTTGCTATTTGTGATTTCTTTCTTTTGGCCATGATTCACAGTATGAGTGAATGAGACGTTTATTCAAAAATTAATCATTTCTGCTTCTCCGTTTTTCTCTCTTTTCTCTCTCCAAATTATACGAAAGAGTATTCCGATTGCTACTCTTACCAAAGTGAGTGGATTTGCAATCACAACACAATTTTCTCCCTCTCTCAATCGTTCCCATTACTAGCTCTTATATTTTATTTATATTATCCATAGAGAAAGAAAGAAATTCTTTCTCTATGTATTATCATAGGAGAGGTTTTGATTATCGTTTTGCTCTTATTGTTATTGTAATGGAATCCATATTTAGTTGTTGTTGTGATGTGCATTTCTTCTTTGGTTGTTGTGCTGGATACTTTGTTATTGTTGTTGTTGACATTGATTGTTATTTTTCTGTAATACGTTGTTGGTGTCTCTAACATTGTGAAAAATGGAAAGAGATTTGAGAACGAGAGAGATTCTTAATACGCCGAAAGATTGGAAGAAAGAGAATTTCTTAGATTTGCTTTGAGTAAAAAATCTACTTGACAAAAATTGAGTAGAAGAGATGAAATGAAGCAGGAGAAAAACAACAAAAAAAACGCACACACAATAAGAAAGTAAAACAAATGGGAACCACAGATGGAAGGAAACAAATTTTTTTTGCTTATTATTCAAGAATTCTAATTTTTTGTAGTGTCAAATTTTATGAGTGCTTTTAAAATTGGAAATGGATTGAATCATAGAGAAAGAATAACTCTTATTCTTCTTATTCTTATTCTTTCTCTATGATTGAATTAATGAGTGATTTGAATGGACGAGACAAAAAGGAGTCGATAAAAAGCAGTGGAAGGAGTGAGAGCAAGCATCATGAATAGTGTGCTTGTGTTGTTGTTGTAGATGATTGCCAGAAGGAGAGAAGAAAAAAAGAACAGCAAAAATATTTCATTATTCAATTTACACATTTTCTGAAATAGCGTTATATTGTTTATGGGTTACACAAAAATTACATGTGCATGTATGACTCATGGGCGTACTGCTTGTAAGTAATTCTAAATAAATATTTGAATCATTATCATAATTATTGTCATAATTAATGTGTAAACCAAAAATGTACAAAGAATCGTGCTTCAGGCTTCAAATATGTAAACGAAGAAGATTATTAGTAGGTAATAAATAAAAACACAAAAAATAAGTAGCAAAAATGGGACCACCGAAATAGAAGAAGAAGAAGAAGCAAACATTTTAAGAAGCACCCAAAACGAAGAAACAGCAAACAAAAGATGCAAAAATTCTGAGAAGAAACATAAAATAAGAAGAAGCAGAGTCAGCAATGCGAGCCTAGTTAAGTACAGTGTTCTATCGATACCGTGAACTAATAATAATACGGATGTTCACGGATATTGTAAAATGTAGAAAATTGTTGAGATTGTGGACAATTATTATGGAAACTTCATTACTTTACCACAATCAGAACCACTTTTTAAACTCTCCACGATGCCTGCCTGATCTTTTAAAGTTAAAAGCTTTGGGTTTTTCACTGACAGCATCCTTTTTATTCCCATACATTTTTCCCATGTTCAATAAAGGAATAGATTCTACTAAAAAAGACATAATTTTAGTTCAACCCTAACCATAAATAATGAAACTTGATGATGGCACGGACAGAGATGAATTTAACCCAATCCCCTTCGCTCTCCGCCGCTTTTCCAGCGTTTCCACTCTCCGCTTCTTCTCATAATCTTTCTACTTTTCATCATCCTTGTCTTCATACTCCTCCTTCTCATCTTCCTTTCCATCATCATGCTCTTCTATTCATCATCCCTCATCAACTACCGAAATTTACTACCGATGGCCGTAGTTGTTGCTGTTGTATTAAAATTTAACCCCCTTTTCACAGAAACCGTATAACAACTTGTAGCAATTCCATATACATACAAACTATAATATTCCCAGCCACAAATTCTTCATTGTTGAGTACTTACTGTGTTTCTTCGTCTGCTTCAGCGTCTTTCTTTGCTTTTCTCTTCCTCTGCTTCCTCTTATTCCTCGACCTCCTCTTCTTTCTCACAAATAGTATGATGAGAACAGAAAATAAGTTTTATTTTAGATTACATGGGATGGTTAAATACACAACCCTGTCGCTTAGTCGCTTCCTTCCATAATCTTCATTATTATCATGGTTAAATATTACTTTATATCTCTCTCTCTCTCTCTCTCTCTCTCTCTCTCTCTCTCTCGTTCGCACTCACACTAGCAATGAAAACGTAACGAGAGAATGAAGGAGCGACTCAACGAATTCAAACTAAATTACAATTCCAATTTATAATTGTTCTTTTTTGCAAAATTTCATCCCTTCTTCTTCGCTGATGCCGTTGACCCTCTCAACCCCTCTCCTTACCTTTGAAACTCCAGTCACTAAAACGAACACCACTCGGAGCCCGAGTTTTCCACACAAACTAAAATTGATTTGGTGCTTAAAACGATGAGGCGAAAACTTTAAATGATGGCGTTCTATCGTGTTATAAGAAAAAACCAACCAGCAACCAGCCGAATTTTGTTCAGTTTTGTTCTTTTGTATGCATAAACGTCCTCGTTTCTCACTCGTTTCGCTTTGTCGAAGACGGCAACGATTGAACAAACGAATAAAACTGACGCAAATGCGCCTGCTGCTGCTTGTTTCTTGGGGCAGCAATGTCAGCCATGATATCGAGCAACTTAAGAAACTGAGTTTTAGGGAAAGCGATTAAGAAGGACGTTCGTGAATAATGGTGGGGGGAGGGGGAGGGGAGAGGAAATGAAACAAAATCCTTTAAAAAAGAATCTGGTTAAATGAATTTTCGCTTCGGGTGTCCGAAATTATGCTTGAAACACACACACACACACATAATCTCTCTGTCTCTCTCTCTCTTCTGGCAAGCTGATGCTGCAGCCGTAACAACAACAACAACTGCAATAAGAAGAATAACAGTAACAACAAATACAGCAGTTGCTCCAGTTATTCCAACTACCGAAACAACAACAACAATAAACTAACAAACAAAAATTTTAAAACTAAATCAAAACGATTTTTGCCATTATTACAATTATTATTGTTATTAGTTAGTCAGTTTTTCGGCCAGGGAGGGGAGGGAAGGTGAAGGGGTAGGGAAGAGAAGGAAAACAAAACTGAAATAAAGGACGAAGGCCGAAACAGCACAACAGCTGTCACACGAAATCACAATCAAACTCCCAAGTATTAAGCGCTAAAAAAGAAACAACAAAAAATCTCTCAGCATCATCATCGTCATCATCATAATCATTATTATTCATCGTTCTCAACAAAGCCACGTCGACACCATCGTCATCAGCGCTGGCATTCCACCCCGTTGTTAACGATTGTAACAGTAATTTACAGTTAGTCTTCCGTTATTCTCCTCACATCTTGAACTACCCTCACCACTCCTCCCGCCCCTCTTCCTGCTGCCCTGCTGCTCGTATTTATACAATACATAATTTTATGCTGATTATTATTTTAATAATCAGTTTTAATTTTTGAAATATGAACGCTTTTCTTTCTGATCCCGCTGGATGGCTGTTTGATTCATTATTCCTGTTATTATTGTTGTTTTTCTTTTCTATTCTTTTCCTATTCTTTTTATTTCGGTACTGAGTTTCGTTACCCTAGTTATGCAACGCTTTTTTGTTTGTTGTTGCTTTTGTTGTTGTATTTTTTTCTATGATTAAACAAACACGTTTTATATTTTAAAAAAATCGTATCAGCCTTTGGGCAAGGATCGAATATATTACATAGTAAGTATGTATATATATTTAGTTCATCAAGCAACCAACCAACCCTTGTATTGTTTAATCAGTAATTTTAACCGTCTCTAGACGGCTTTTCGTCGTTGGTTCCCCGTGTTAAGTACTCCCTTTGAAAGCTCTACGGTCGTCGTGACTCGTGGTCCTTCTCTCTCTCTACGATAAGGATTTTTAATCATCATCTGTCATTCAGTTTAAATCCCGCGTTGATGCGTTGGAACAGATTACGTTACGTTGCGTTGCGTTAATACGTGGGCTACTTTTGAGGGTTACGGCTTCCAAATTATTAGTTACGAGAGAATAGAATGCGTGCATAGCCAATGAGTCATGGTTTTTCTCAATGACAATGATTTGTAAAGACCGTAAGTAAGGCAGGAGAAGCTAGAGAAGCGAGGGGGTGGATGAGGGGAGGACGGATTGCGATAGGACGGGGTGGGAAGATAAGAGAAACGCTTTAATTAGTCATTTTAAAGCTAAACCGAAAATGTTGGCACTCAGAGATAACAACTTAACAGATGTATCATGGTGATGTACCATATACCAAAACGAAATAAAAGTAAAAATCACCATCATCAAAAAAGAGTATCGAATGAATCAGAAAACGTATCCAGAAAGAATTGAAACTAAATCACAATGATTTTCAAGGACTTTCAAATAAGATTTAAGCGCACTAACAATGTGCTAAAAATGTCTCTATAAAATGGAGTCTAGAAACATTCAAGAAGAAGAAAGAGAGTGAAAGAAATTAAAAACAGAAATGAAAGTAATATAATATTTTCTATGACTAAAGTTATTTTCTGAATTTGCTCAATCCAACCGAAGGACATCCACGTCCTTTCGATTTTTGTTCGTTTTTCTCTGAATTTATTTTTGTGGTTTCTCTCTCTGTTCTGCTGTCTCTGCAGTTCTATTGTTCTCAGCGAACGAATAAATGACAGGTTACAGTTTTTAGTCACCCCAGAAGCTTAAGGAAATGTCAAACCAAACCCGCCCACTCTCAACCCAACCCCCAATTACCCACCTACTACCCCCCGTCGTCCTGCAATCATCTCTTCCGAACATTACTCATCTGTAGTATCTGTCAAACTACGTATCGGTTCTTTTGTTATTTTTCTCCTTTTCCTTCACTCCACCGCCACGTCTTCTTCTTCATTCTTCTTCCTTTCAAAGTATCGCAACTCGAAGGCAAACGAATGAATAACTACAAATCATACTTGCAGATACTTTCTAAGCACAGATCTCATCCCTTATCGCCTCAGAATATCTACAACTGATTTCTATAATATTCTATTTGAACATGAGTTGAATGTGTGTTGTTGTTGCCCTTTTAGTCGTTGCTTTTTTAGTCGTTGCTCTAAGCAAGAAGAAGGCAACCAGAACAAAAACTCAACGACGAGGACAAAGAAATACGTACGTATTTTAAAATGTCCAGCCGATGTCACACTTGTTATCACGATGCGGGCGTCACTCACTCTGATAGGTTGGCGCATGTCATATGCCACGAATGATCCAATCAGCGTGAGTTATGCCTGCATCGTGATGGCAAGTGTGGCATCGGCCTTCAGGTGCAAGCAAAAAAAAAACAGAAGTCAATAGAAAGACTTGTGTATCTGCACCGTATCTGGATACTTTTTACTTCGTTCTCGTTCGATTCGGTAATTCAAATGCAAAAATGTGAAGCGTAGAATTTTGCGAAACGAAATGAGTGAGTACAGCTTTTGAACACCTTTCAAACTCGCCGTGAAGTGAACCGTTTGACATCCAACAGATACTAACAGAAGGGTAGAATAGAGAGATACTTGCGTTAGATACGGATTGCATATTTAATCGCAAGCCCGCATGGAAGCTAAAGAATAGAGCCGAAGCCGCTGTACCACTTTTAAGTGGGGTGAATCAGCCAGAAAGTTGGCTTGTTTAAGTTACCCCCGGTCGGTTTTTTTGCCTTGTTGTCGTTTTTTTCCTCTGTCTATTTGGTGGCCCTTCGAAGTCGACGCAGTTATCAGAAAATCGTAATCTCCGTCAGTTTTAATTTTTCCCCACACGGAAACTGAAGTCGAAAGTCGAATTCTATTTCGATCTCGAAAGGGAAACCCTTTTTTTGTGTTGGTCTGTCGAGTTTCACTCAACAGATGTGAATAAAATCATGTTACATAATTTTTAAAATGAAATTCAAATTTAATCTGATCATTCCTTGTATTGTTGTTGTTGTTGTAATGCATTAAGGTTTAGAATATCAAATTTAGAACAGAGCTCTTAGTTAAGAACTTGAAAGAGAACATTTAGGATTTTAGGAAGAATCCAATGAAATTAAAAATATTTGAGATAAATTGGAATTTTAATGAAATTATAATATGGTACATCAAAAATTGTGATAACATTTAAAATTCTGAGAACATTTTCAATTATAAAAATGTTAAAAAAGGGAAAACAACAACAAGAGCTTATAAAAATAATGTTTTTTTTTTAAAATCCTTGTAAAACACGGACGATTTTTTACATTCAACAGATGCGAATAAATGCGAACAGCAAACATCTAAAAATGTCAGTTTTCATTTCAGATGCGCTTCTAGAAGGGGTTAAAATAACAGACCGAATAGATGCCTATCAGAAAAACGGTTCCTTGTTGTTGACACTAATAAAAAAACAACCCAACAACAAGTTGATTCTCTGATCTGACGTGACGAATTCTACAAAAATGTGTCTACCGACCAATCAACCAGCCAGCCAACAAATCCGTCTGTCTGTCTGTCTGTCCGTCTAATCTCCGGGACAGAAGGTACCAGAATTAGGCATTAAAACTCGATGGAAGTACATGTGCACATAAGTACGTATGTCTATCTGTGTGTGTGTGATTATTATAAAGGTTCACTTACCAACAGAAGTATTTAGGTACCTCGTCCTTTACTCAAATATCACTGAAAAAAATTCGATTGTTCATCACTTTTCATCATCATCCTCATCGTCAACGTCATCATTTCCAATAACACTGAGCACTGAGGTGAGTTTGAGTGTTCTTGTTGTTGTTGTTGTTGTTGTTACTATTATTGCGCTTGTGATTGTTGTTACTTGCTGTTGTTGTTGTTAGTAAACAAAAGAAATTCTTCCTGGCTTGTTCTTCTCTCTCTCTATCCCTCTCCTTCTCACTCTTATACGACGACTTAACGAAATACCAGTTCTCAACCACTTTTCACCAGAATTTTTTAAGGGCACAAACAACAGCAACAACAACAACCAGGACACAACACCGAATATAAGATAAAAAAAAATAAAACTGCACCTTTTTCCATTCAATTCTTCACGTACAAATCAATCATTTTGACGAAATGCTAGAAGAAATTAAAGAAGAAGGAGATACGCAAAGATAGAAATAAAACTACAACAACAAAACCAACAACAACTATAAGAAGGAACCTAAACCTAAAACCTTGATAAACAATAAGGATCGAAGAGAGCTCATTTCGAGAATAACAACAAGAACTACAACAACCACAGTAACACGGACAGAAATTAATTAGGCATCAGCAATAACAACTACAACAACAACAGGAGTTTACTGTACTTCCTTTGCTTTTGATGAGTAACGACAAACAACTCCTACATTTTTTTTAGTTTTCGGTTCACCATCATGATAATAAATATGATGCTGATGATGATTATCATCAGGTTGATTCTGAATGAGGTTCTTTCGTCATAATGAAGTTCATAAAAACGGTTAACCTGCTGTACAGCCAAAGAGGATGCTGAACCCGCGGACGAACCGACGACAGCCACACCCACTTTTTTGGGGTTACTATTTGAAGAGGGAGGAGACAGTCATTGAGAATGATGATGATTGAGACTTTTTTTTAAGAGGTTGATGTACGTACTGTAAAAATAACTCATGGTGATGATGATGAGGATAATGATGAGGATGATGTGGATGGGGATAATAATGAGGATGAAGATGATGATGAAAATAAGGGTGATGTGGATGAAGATGAGGATGTTGATGAGGATGGTGATGAGGATGTTGATGAGTATGAGGAAGAGAATGATGGAGAGGATGATGAGGAGAATGCGAATGTTTACAATGATAATGATGATGATATGGTTTGACAATCATGTCGTTGACTCATTGTGATAATGCTTCAAGTTGATGATGATAAATTCGACTTCAGATAAAGTGAAAAAATGATTGGGGAAAGAAACCGATTATCGAATCGAGACATTTTTGGGTCCATTTTTAATTCTACGTTTGTTGTTGTTGGTTTTCTGTTTCACTTTATCTCCTTCGTGCTTTTTATGTGTTATCTCTACGATTTCTTTGTTGTTGTGGAAGGTGTGTCAGTTGTCGCTGTTGTACGTGAGTAAAAGTACCTTAATTCTTCATCATTCGTCATCGAATCCGAATCCGATTTAATTTCATTCAATTTACTTTACATTTCTTTAAATGAATTTTCGGATAATTCCTGGTTTTTTTTTGTTGCTACTTCATACTGATTACTTTCTACTTGCCTCATTCTTGAGCTAATCTGTCATGGACTACATGTCATTGTTGTTGTTGTTGTTGGTGGTTGTTTTTTTTTCTCTTACTAAAAACTAAATTCAACCGTAACGAAAAACGTCAGAAATCTTATCTTTGTTCTCCTTCAGTTTGTTTAGAGTGGTTTTTTTTCTTAAATAATTCGAATTTTTTGGAAGAATTTGACATGGAGTTCGGAGGTACGGAACCTGAAATACTTCTGCTTATTTTACAGGTAGTTCAAAGGTTAAGATCGAAAGAGAGAGAAAAGAGAAATAAAAAAAAAAAAAATTAATTCGCATTCTGAAAATAATTTTCTTGAGAATTCGATATTCTTCAGAAAATCCACTTTTTTAGAGGGACTTTTGAGGAAATATTTTTAAAGATGTACATTTTTGAGACAAAATGTTTGACTGATGGATAATACATGAAAAAAGTCATTCAGAACGAACTTAAAAAAACGATCTCAAATGGACCTGCAAGTTAGCTTAAAAGATCTTTAAAAGGTCACTCAATTACGTCACCCTTCGCATGGCTTCCAAGAAATGCAGAAGGTGAGGAAAGAAGATGACGATGACTGATTCTGATTGACAGATAATCGAATTCTTTAGTGACTTATTATTAATTTTATGATGTATTATGAATCAATATTAAAGTTGATTGAAAAACTTTCTTCATTATTAAAGAAAACCTTTATGAAAACTACAAACGATCACTAAAGAGTGATTTTAAAACAACTCATTCTTGATTTAAGCATTTCAAGTACAATACTAAAGAAATAATAAAAGAAATTCAGACGTCACAAAAAACGTGATGGATTATTTTACTCGGCGAGTTTAAAACCTTTGATACGGAGCTGTCACAGAAACTGACAGCAACTGAATCGAATCAAAACAAAGCTATGAGATGTATTATAGGGATCTATAGACTTCCATACATAGAGATTTCCATACATAGAGATACCTTCAAATCACACTCAAAAGTACATTCAGGTAGTTTTTTCCACGATTAGTTTTTTGTTGTAAGTGATAAATTGACGATCATTAATAAACTAGATTGATTTCAGTACAGTTGATGAGACGAAATCGCTTTTTTAGTACTAGAATCAGTGGTTTAACTAAAAACCCGACCCAAGCAAGACCAAACCCAGAATCTTATCGGGGTTTCAAAATAATTGATGGTTGTTTTTGTAGTTGAACGGTTTAAAAAGGTTCAAGAATATTTGAGTCTTTAGAATGAGGATGGAATGAAGATTGGAAACTTTCGAAGATTGAGAATATGATGAATGCTGAAATTAAGAAAAATAGTACAATATAAAAATAGAAAGAAAAATAATAAAAAACAACGCAAGAGAAATTCTATATAATCTATAATCCTAAAAGTACATAAAAGAAAAAATTAAACACCTGGACTGGAAAAACTATTTTGCAAAAAAAGAGTAAAGGAGAGAGAGGTAGGGAGAAAGAGAGAGGTTGAGAGCAAAGGTGGAACGCATTCATATTTAATAATAAATGGATCTCTCGTGACACAGCGATCGTGTTGCTTCTTCTTCTTCTTTTTAATATTTCCTCCTTTTTTTGTTCTCATTTTAAATCTCTAAAATAGCACAGAACTCAAATCTGGCTGCACAATAAAATTCGCAACAACAACACACAAAATTTGCAAACAAAAGAAAAAATAAAATAAAATGAAACAGAAAAAAAATTCAAATTCATCCCTCTGTCATCCATTCAACCATCCATCTATTCATCCATGCATTTATACAACCTTTGTTACTAAAGTAACTACTTTTAAGATACTCTGTTCACATCCACAATCGTATCTTTATTTTAAAACATGAATAATGAAATGAAATGAAATTTAAAAAAACAAAAGCGAAACAAAACAAAGAAAAAGGAATAAAACAAAAAAGAGAGAAGGAGAAAAAAAGATACGAGAAATGAAAGGAATGTTAATTTAGTGCCCGAGCTGGTTTGTATTACATTTAATACGTGAGTAACTGCTACTCATCATGATCGTACTCCCTCTCTATCTCTCTCTCTCTCCCTCTCTTTCTCTCTCTTTCTCTCTCTCTCTCTCCATCTACCTGAAAATCCATCTATCTTCAATCCATCCGATCCATCGAGTTGCCAGTTGAGCAAACATTAAAATTCGGCTTTAAAATAATATTGCATTCGTACAAAACATAAGTTAGTCTGGTTCAACAGAATCTGATCTGATCTGATCTTTGCGACCCGAAGAGAATCGCAAACACCGACAGACACAAATGCAAAAAGATGTCCGTTCATTTGTCGGTTATGCTTTCCAAGAGCGTAGAGTGATTATTTTTTGTTTGCGGTGGTGTGCTCAGGCTTCGACGACGGCTGCTCGATCGCTCATCCGGTCATAAGAAATGATCCTAAACGAACGAACCAACGAATGATCGCAATAAGTCACATGGCCATAAAATAACTAAGAATAAGTCGAGGCGATGCCGATTTACAATTTTAGCACATCACCAAAGGCAGCTGCTAGTCTGTAAGGAAAACTGGGTTAAGGTATAGTGTAGGTACTAGCAGAAAGTGTGTATTTACAAAGCCTTACAAACTCCTTGCCATGTGTATTGTAAGTCAATAAGAGGGAATGGATATTAAATCTATTGAATAGATACTAAAATATATAGAATAGGTACGAGTACTAAAGTATATAGAGTTATTATTGCAGTTGTTTTAGAAATATACTGTACTGTAGTTGATAGAGTAGATACTAAGTAGATAGAGTAGATAATAGAGTCGATTTTGAGACATAAGATACTGGATTCAGATGAATAAATACTAAAGTAGTAGTTCGGAATAGTTTCTAAATCAAAGAAAGAGAGATTGCAAATATTGAACTCTTCCACAGGGTCACGATAAACGTCACTCGGCTTCACTTTACTAAAGTTTGAGTGTATAAAATATCAATTAACCCTCAAAAGATCGGCGACATTCGATGGTCCTCGAAAGTAGCAATCGTGAAGAGTTAATCGGCCATCGGTGGTTAAAACACACCCTCAGAAGAGGTCTCAAGAGAAACTTCAAGCGATTTTTTAGTATATGACATGAAATCAGATATCAGGCGCGGTAGAACAAATGTCACTCGATAGTATTATATGTGTATATATTACAGTTGCCATCCGACAAGGTTTTTAATAAATGCTAATAGACCCTTGGGATATATGGATAATATATATACATAAATGCTATGTATGTTATACAACCTTCAAGAGCCCGCAGCACACTTAAAAAATGGTTAATTGTCGACCCTTGAAAATGTTTAGTTAAACCGCAACAAATGTCAATCAGTTTTCGACAGATGATAAACAACCCTCGGTAAACGTGACAAGTACATAAAATCGATCGCTGACACATGTCACTCTATGCTACTAAAGCAAGTGTTCAGAGAGCTAAAAATCTATTCGATTTGGAAGGCTCTAAAAACTCTCGAAGATCCACTTAAATGGACCACCTTAAATGAGGGTCACGGAATCTTTTTGGCTAAAGAGTCAAAATAAAAAGTCTACGCTAGGAATTAATAAAGTTAAAGCTACAAAATGGCCGCGATGCACTTTTCATAAAAAAGTTGCAACGAAAAAGCTAAGAAAAGAAAACATTTTAATTGAAATAAATACGAATATAAATTTTTGTTATAAACTAAATTATTAAATACTATAATAAATTTATTGTAACTTATGTTTTTCACTTAATATTTCCAACAAATGTTATCCGGAGTTTCTTCGCAGATGTTGAAAAAGTTGTTTCAAATTAAAAAACAAAAAAAGGTCCAAGATGAAGAAATAAAAAAAAACATTGACGTAACCCTTGATGCAAGCCTTTTAATCGTTTATTTCTTGATATCCTTTTTCAGTTCGTTCCGGGTTAAAAATGTTTATTAATGTTCCTGCATTCCAGCGGAGGCAGGCGCAGGATATTCAACAGCAATGATGACATCGCTGAACATATGTTATGTGGTGATGTTGGTGGCGGTGGTAGTGGCGCTTGTTGTTGTTGTAACAGTTATTTTCTCATTCATATCAACACCTCAGCAACTGAACCTGTCGCACTCACTTAAATGTTGATATAACTTCATAGTTGTTGTTGTTCTGTACTCGGTTCTTCCATGTGGATGTTGTTGTTTTCTTTACACGCTTCTTTTCACCGTCACAGTGACCTTCATTCGCTTCCTGCTCAGAGAGCTGCCCTATAATGTTGTTTTTATTTCTGGTATATTTTGTTTTATCAAATGTTGTGACAGAAGGGCACACTACCATCACACATTCATACATACACGAATGTACATTGCATTCCTATCAGAATAGTAGAAACAACAACTGAAAGGAGCAACAAGGACACGCTAGCGCACATGTTGTGCCAAAAACAAAAACACACTCGCAACAAAAAACACACGGGCACCGCAGAGGGAATGCAGCACAACGCAGAGCGGCAGACGCAGAGTCAGTCAGTGTAAAAAAATGCCCTTTCTTTGCATTGTGCAGAATATGCTGATATACAGGAATGTATGTAAAATTGTAGGGGAGTGTGTCGTATGCCCCTGTCTCTCCCCGCTGGCTGTGTCCTTCGTGTACCTTCGTTCCTTCCTTCCTTCGTACCTGAATTCGTTGTGTCATCCTATTTGCCATCCAATGACCAACAGGTGGTGTTCGTTCGGAAGGCAGATTAACAGGGAATCTACACGGGGAGTCACCGACAGAAAACGAGCTGCTGTTGGTGTTGTTTTTGTTGTTTTTTTTTTTGGGTTTTCTTTCTGCGTTTTCTTTTTTACACCGACAGGTAGAATGAACAAATTATTGCGGTTGATTTGAGAGAGCAAAAAGAAATGTGGTTCTGGTTGTTGTTGTTGTTGTTTGAACTCTTGATGCACATGTTGCCGCAATTGTTTCGTTATTCGTAGTTGTTGTTGTTGTTCAATCATCGATAAAAATTGTTGCTTTTCTTTTAGAGTGCATAAATTATGATAACGAGGAATTTTCTTGCATTTTTGTTGCTGTTCTTCAAGACATCTCGAATTTTCTTGACTAATAATATTTGAAGTCGACAGACGTTCCTTCTGCTGTTCGTTGTTTTGGCACATGTTGTCGTTGCTGTGGTGTTTTTTTTTGTCACTGAATTTATATCGTAGTTTCATTTATCAAAATAATCGTTTATTCCTTGATATCCTTTTTCAATTCCTTGCATATGCTCTTTTTTACCTGTTGTGTTCACATTTTTACGACAGGAGAGAAAATTATTTAAATATTTTCACATTACCACGTATGTAATGCCGATTATATGATCAAATTACAATAGATTATATGAACAAATTAAATAGCGTGGTTCTACAGGGTGGGCCATCGCCTGGTTTCTTTTTAAGATTGCATTTCTTTAATAAAAATTCTAATTTTTAAAAGAAACCAGCCGATGGCCCACACTATATTCATAAAAAGCATTGTATTTTAAAGGATTTGTAAAAAAGTAAGGACATGATGTTGCATATGTTACTTTTATGTTATTTATTCTTTTATTAATGCTCTTCTTTTGCTTTATCGTCTTGTTTTGATCTTCTTCTCTGAATGAATGATAGTTCAGTGTATAAAAAAGAAATGGGAGAAAACATAAAAGTGTGTTATTATGCAACATCACGATTATTTTTATAGTTATTGAAATTTCTTAAAAAATAGCTTCTTTATATAAAAATAAATGATGCAAAATACGGGTGCAAATTAAATCGAGAAAGAATCGTAATTTTCTGTGCCTTTTTATTGCTTTCCGTGTCATTGTCAAAAACATAAACACAGGCACAGGAACACGCACCGACTCATACACACATACACACACACACACATGTAAAAACTAGACTTCTTTTAGCACAATGGCAAAGAAGTACAAAAACAACAACAAAACAAGACAGCTGCGTGACGTATCATTAAATCAACACATTAAATCTTGAAGAATTATTAAATCTTATTAAAGGTAGACAGGGTGGTGGAGGGGGGAGAGGCGGAAATCGTAATATAACAAAAAAACTCACCCTTAAAAATAAGCGACTTAATTCAACTCTAGACTAAATGTTGAACTGTATGAGGAAAAAGTTTGAAGCTGAGCTGCCAGCTTTTAAATGCGAGTTTTAGCATTATTCAAGTCATCAACGGTTCGAATGACAGACACGCCTTTAAGGCGTTGATCGATGTTGATATTCGATATATTCTTCGAAATTCTACACAAAAAAATCGATATGAAGTCCTTCTTCAAAGTTGTGATGAAAAGAGAAGAAAAAAACAAAGGAAAAGAAGATGCAGATGAAGATAAGAAAGAATAAGAAGCAGAAGAACTGGAAGCAGTGAGAAATCATCAAAAAGAACAAAAATTTTGGGAAAAAGAGGCAAAGAAAAAGAATATTAAAAAAAAAAACAAAAGAAAGATGATGAAAAATAAATTATTAAATAAACTCAAAACTCTGATTTAAAGTTTAAATTTAACTGAAATTTTAAGAAACGTGCAAAAATTTGCAACAAAAAGGAAACAAAAACATAAGAAAAGGAAAAAAACAACAAAAAATATTGCTTAAAAAACATTAATGATTAAAATATTTTAATGATCGAATTTTATATTTCTTGGAATCTCAAAGCGACATTCAAATTATTGGCCCCGAATTTCTGAAGAACTGAAATTCGTGAGACAAAAAGAAAAAAAATTAAAAAATAAAATAATTTACTTTAAAACTTTTTATATACTTTTTCTAATTTTTGATATCACTAAAGGCGATTATTAAATGCTCGTCATCGAATCATCATTATTATCAAGTCATCATTATCAACATCATCATCCGGTCATCATTATCAACATCATCATCAACATCGCCATCATCATCACTATTATCTTCATTATCGTTATGCATATTAAATTAAATTCAAAAGCGACCAGTTTTTAAGCTCCACCCAAAAAGCGAAAAAATAACAACACAAAATCAAATACAATAAAAATTTAGACAAACTACAAGTATGTAAAATAAAAACAATTAAAAACGAAACAAAAAAAAAATAATGAAGACAACAGATAAACGTAAAAACAAAATAAAAATATTCAAAAACCAGAAAATGGAGTCATTTTCGAATTTCGAAAAAAAGTTGGCCGAAAAGCGTGTTTTTTGAAGCTATAACCTAAAATATCTCAATCAGATATCTAAGAAAAAAACAATATACAACAACAATTACACATACACATTAACAATAAAATATAATAATAAAGTAACAAAAGAAACCACGAACAAAAATGAAAACCACAAAATAAAAATTAAAACAACAACCACAAAAAACCCACATTAAAATAGAAACCACAAAACAAAGATTAAGCAAACAGTTCTAAAAACAAGAAAACTAAAAACCACAAAAAACACTATTAAAGAAGCAACTAAACAAAAAAGAGGAATCAACTAAAAGTTGGTGGGAAACCGTATTGTATTTAAGGAAAAATAGAAAAAAATAAGTAATGAACAAAAGAACCAATGCACAAATGAACAAAAGAGTCAAATGAACGAAAGAGCCAAATGACCCATGAACAAATGAATCAATGAACAAATTAACTAAGACACCAATGAATAAAGAAATTACGATGGCAAATGAATCAATGAATTAATGAATCGATGAACCAATGAAGCGATAAACCAAATAAACCAATGAGCCAAATTTACAAAGGAATTAATGAAAGAATAAAGTAAATGAACCACTGCAGCAATGATCCAATGATTTAAACGAACCAATGAAGGAATGGGCCAAATGAACAAATGAATCAATGAGCCAATGAAAAAATGAAGCGATGAACCAATTAAACCAATGAACCAAGGTGCCAATAATCAACTAATGAACCAATGAACGAAATCAATGAACCAAAGAAAAATTAACCAATGTAGCAATGAACTGAAGAACCGAATAGTTAATAAGTTTAAACAATTTCTCACAATGAATTTGTTATTTTTTAATGTTCATTTAAATTCACAGAAAAAATGTGTCATTTGAATGATCTTCTCTTCGTGTTTCATTTCTTGTTAATTTCATTCGATTGACGCAAATTGAAGCGTTTCTACGTTCAGTTATTTTAACAAATATTAATGCAAATATGAGCATATGTAGTTACAGCATATATACAGACATATTTACATATAAAAATACTTCGTTATATGTACATATACTATGTCTGTATGTACAATGAATTAATGTAAAAATATTATAAGTTTGAAGCTTTAAACTCAGTTAATCGCAAGCCAATTGAAAAAAATATAAAAAAAGCAAACAAAAAAATAGAAATTAAATGAAGTCACTTTAATTTATTTTGAATTTAGTTGTTTTTCGTTCTTTGATTTTGCTGACGAATGATTTTAAAATGAATATTTTTTCATTTTTTGCTACTGCGGATTTGCGATTGTCGCTGTTGTTGTTAGTATTATTTTGTGGAAAAGTAACACAAACAAATTGGATCAAATACTATGATTTATGGCTGTGTGTATGCTTAATTTGTTGTTACATCAAGTTTTACTTAGAATATTACGCTGAGTATAAAAGATTTGTCATTAGATTTTCGGTTAAGTTGCCGTCTATACTTCAGCAGTAACACAAACAACAACAACTCTGGTCACCGTATTCTAATTCAATCACACTTCGTTGCGCAGTCGCAGTGCAGTCAGCAGCATTTTGGGCATTTTTAAGGCACTTTAAATGAATTAGATTATGGAAAATTTTCTTATTTTATTTAAAATACATTTTTTAATTATGATAAATGTTAATTCAAGTGTTAATTACATTTACATGAATACATACCGTGCAACAACTTGAAATGTATCAAGTTTTTAAAATGTAACTGAAACATTTTGAACTCGAATTTCCTCCAAATCGTAGTAGAATTACAAAAACCAAGCAATTTGTGTGTATTACGAGTGTTTATTATTGTAAAAAAATAGACAAAGAATTTTGTATCATTTCTGTCTATAGTCGCACGTCTTTGTTAAAATTTCGCTGATATAACGTAATCATTTTTAAAACTAAGTATTAAAATTTAATATTCAGCTCACGATAGTTAACAATATTTAAGTATTAAATTATTATTATACAACAACAATGAGAAATAATCTACGTAAAAAGTCGGTGTCTAGCTACGAACACAAACACACCAACGAACACACGAACGAACACTCATTTGTTGTTTTTTGTGTTTAATTTAAAACCTTCACAAAGCTTAAATATTCACAAAATAATAGTAAATCTTGAATAAAAGTAATAATAATACAATGAAAAAGAATTTATAAATTCCATTAAATTTAATTTTTCATTATAATCTTATTATAGTTTGTAACTAAATTTGTTCCCTTTTACAAAGAAACATTTTCCGAATTTCGATTACGTCACCAGCATCAGCGCAAATTTTTATGGTAATAAATCTAGTGCAGTGTATATAAATTCAGACAACAACAACAACAATGAATTCAATCACGCTTCAATAGAAGGAATATCAAAATATATGTACGCTTTTTTGTTTTATTATACGTTTTATTGTTATAAAAAAGATATAAATCCAGTATATATTTCAGAATTGTATTTGTTGTTTCTATTTTTTGCTTGTGTTAATTAGTTTTTATCCCATAAAGAAAATATGAAGAGAAGAGGCTGAAAACACTAAAAAAAATTCAATTGCAGGAAACAACTGTAAAGAATCGTTGTATCACGTTCAATCGTACAGACGTCGGCAAAAAAAACGACGTCACTCTACCTCTCTGTCTCTCTCACTCTCCTTGTGTAGGTCAGTCATTCTTTTTATTCAGAGCAAATCGTAGTTTGTTCGTTGTGTCCATCTGCTTGCTCAACAAACGTCGTCATTTAATGAAAATAATTAATAATTCACAAAATAGTAAAAACTATTTGTAAAAACTGCTTCATGAGAAAACGATTTATAGCAGTAAAGCGATTAAAATTCAGTCACTTTATAACACCACCCAACAAAAAAAACCAAACTAAAACAACAACAATTCTGCTGACTACACTGCGACTGCAACGAAGTGTGATGAGTCGCGTGTTTTCCTCAATAAAAAAGACAAAAATTGTGCATGCGAAGGGTGTTGATAATATTAACGCATGTAAGTATGTTTAGGGGACAAGTTGTTGTTCTTCCTGATTTTGCAACAAGAACAACAACACGACTGAAATTCCCCTATTTTTTTGGTCTAATTGAGCAGCATGCAAAAATTGCTATGAAATTTGGTAAAAAATAACGAAAATCTCATTCGTCACACGAGTGGCAGGCTCGAAAGACACGAGTGAAAATATTTGGGGCCAAACAACAACAGCAAAGAAACAACAACAACAACAACAACAGCAAAACAACAACAACAGCAACAACAGCATCAAATAACAACACGAGGTAACTATAAAAAGTTTTTTATAAATAAAAAACAAAATCTTTTTAATTTTGAGAATTCCAAAAGTTGTTTTTTTAAATAAGCAATCCTTTATAAATGAACAAAACATTATTTCTAGCTTTGTTTTCTGTACTCAATTGGAGTTGTTCGACCTTTCGTCTTATTATTCTTGGTATTCCCCCTTTTTATTTATTTCTCCCCCTGCCCCCCTTTATATCTCCCTTCGTTTTTTAAGAAATTTTATTAATGTGATTAATTTTTATACAAGCACGTAATTTGAGAAAAAAAGCACAAAGTATGAACGTAGAGCCGAGAAATGTGTTGGGTCCCTTAGCGAGGGTGTGTGGAGGGGGTTCGCGGTGTTTTCTACAGTGTTCATTGTCAAGGAGACGAGAAAAGTGCCCGTAAAGAATTCTGAAGAACCCCTTCAACTATAACAAAATTTATTAAGCAGCTAAAATTACTTAAAATATGTACAAAATTTACTACAATAGTTAAAATTGCCATCGTAATTCTTCGAAGCTTCTGCTGCTCGTGGTGTTCAAATTGAAGTAGGCTTAAAAATGGCTCGATCATGAGTTGGTAACCGTTGCGAGTTTGTTAACCTTGAATCGTTCCACCCACTTGAAGTGTTTTCTATTGAATTGTTTTTGTTGTGTGCGGAGGTCTTCTGTGGTTGCTTCAAATTTGACGAAATTCCGTTGAGTTCAACATCAGCATCAGTTTTAATTTAAGTTTTAGTTTCAGTCGCAGGCTTCAATTTTTTCCACTATATTCTCCACTATTTCACTATCCATCTGATCGATTAGTTTATTATTATTATTCATCAGATGTGGTTGTTATTGCAGTCGTTTGCTTGTTGTATTTTTAATTTATTATTAGTATTCTTTTTACTTCTGTATTCATTTCTTACTTTATTCTGATTTTATTCTATTCTATTCTATTTTATTAAAGTTGCTCTGTTGTTTTTTCTGTTGTCATTAATTAATTCATTGCGATCAATTTAAATGCTGACAGAGCGCTACTTAATAAATTTGTATTTCTTTCAGATTCAATCTTGCGGCAACGAAGAAGAGAACAACAACAATAACAAAAACCAGTAGCAAGAACAGGACAACAACAACACTGCAGTAGTATGTAGTAATAACAGATGTAATAATAATATTAATAATAGCAAAAACAAATAATAAACAACCCCAAGTATCAATAAATAACAAAGTGAACAACAACACCCAATAATAATAATAATAACAACAGCAACAACAACAACAACAATCAATGAACTAACTAAAGTCAAATCAATTGTCTCCATCCTACTCAAAAATTTTATATCAAAGCTACTCGGCATCGCAGACAGTCATCGAGTCGCGAGGTACTCGTATCTTGTGTTGTTGTTGTTGTTATTGTATTTCTATCTGCTTCTTCTTGCTTATCCACAACATGGGTGGGGATGTCGGGATTCTTGTCTGTTGACTCGTTCGCAGTCTTGCAACCCAACATGCATACATGCAAACATACACAAATACATACATGCATTTGGAGGGTATATAAAACTCTTAAGTGTAAGGAACTAATTGTGATTTGTGTGTATCTGAGGGATACAAAGTAATGCACCGCATACGAGTTGTATTCATAGATTGTGCGTCTGAAATGCATGAAATACAACAATAATAATACGGCAATAGTACAATAATAATAATAAAAATCGAAATAACATAACAACACAAACCACACAGTTGTCAAGATACTATACTATACACCTACTCCACCGCCGCCTCCTCATCATCATCATCATCCTCAACATCATCATCATCCTCAACATCATCATCATCCTCACCATCATCATCATCAAGTTGTGTACACGGAAAAAATCACCCAAAAAACTACCCAAACAATGCAAAGCTTTGTTTTAAGATAGTTTTTTGGATGAAATGACGAGCCTACGTTTTGAATCGGACGAAGTTTGAGCATGTATCATCTACATTGTGGTTGTTGTTGTAGATGCGTATATTCATTCATAGATACACTCGTACATGTGTTTATGTGTGCATGTTTCTGTGGGTTGTAAGCACTCACGCTGAACACGTGCTCGTTGCACGCGCCACACTCAAACGAACAACTACAACAACAACGATAACAAGAGAACACAACAATAACAACAAAAAGAAATAGTAGCCGATTGTGGATGAGGAGCCGGTGGAGAAGAAAAAGTTTGGCAGTTGAAGAGAAGAATTTCATAAAGGAAGCTCTTGTACTCTCCCTCTCTTTCTCTCTCTCTCTTTCTCTCACTAGAGCTCAAGAAAAGCTCTATTTTTTATGGTTGACCGTCTGTCGAAGTGTCTGCTTGAGTGTCTGATTTTCTGTTTGTTTTTTTTTGTAGTGCCCGTCTGTTTGTCTGGCAGGCAAACTCTTTCTCTCTCGTCTTTTTGTTTGTTTGTCTGTCTGTCTGTTTGTATGTTTGTTAAGTGACTCTCTCTCGCTCTTTCGTTATCGCTCTCTCTTTCTTTTTAGCTGTCTGCTTGCTTGTTTGTATTCGTTTTAACCTCAAACAATCGTTTATCTGACTCAAACTGATTCCGCTGACTCACAGCATTCATGAGTTACTTATTTAAATACACGTTTTCTTCGTCTCCTTCGTCTTATTTGCCATCTTATTCGTCTTCTCTTTACTTCCATACTTTATCAGAATTTCCTTGTTTTACGTGGATTTTCTCTGATTTTGTTTTGCCGGCTTTTTTTAAGCTCTTTCGCTTTTCTATTCCTCCCTTGTTTGCCATCTCTTTGCACCACCTCTCTCTCTCTCTCGCTCTATCGCCAAACACCCACACTCGAGTTTTCTGTCTTTTGTTTTCCCTCTCTCTCTCTCTCTCTGTTCTCATCCTTCTCTCTGTCGCTCTGCTGGTGCTCTGTAAAAGTGCTTGTATTTTCTCTTATTTTTTACTCTCTCTCGCTGAGAAAATGTCGCTCTGTTGAGAGCTAGTTTAGAGTTTAACTAACAACAACAACAACAGCACCAATTATAATAGTAAAAATACTAAACAATTACAATGACAACAACAACAACAACAACATTTTGACCACCCACTCATTCATCCACCCATTGAAACGATTCTAACGTCTCTTGTTTGTTTTACAAAACTACATGCACTTCGATTTCTGTGAAAAAGAGAGAGAAACAGAGAGAGCGAGAGAGTAACAGAGGGAAATCGAGAGGGAGAGCGCGTGAATGAATAATACAGATAAACACGGAGCGCGTGAGATTCGAATGGAGCTGTTCTTCTGTTCACCGAAGCACCGAAGTCACCATCAGAGGCATCATCAGCATCAGCCACTCAGTCAAACATCTGTTTCTTAAATGGCTAAACACAAAAACAATAACAAAAACAATAAACAAGAACACAAATAATAAGAATAACAACAACAAAAGCCAAACATCAAAAAGAGCAACTGTTGTTGCATTCATTCACGCTCTCAACGATACACTGAAAATAATTCATTCGAAATTTTTGTTCATCTATAAAAATGAATTGGTTCAACTCGCACTCTCTCCATCTCTCTTATCTATCTGCCTCGCTCTCTCTCGCACTTTCTCAAGTATCATTATATCAATTAAAATTCATAATATTTAACTTGAACATCCTTTAAAAGAAATGCTTTTGTTTTTCGATCAGATTATTTCGAGCTCAGATTTTGACAAATCGACCGATGATTTAGCTTAAAGTGGAAACTCTGGAGATCCATCGAGATCGTTGACAAGATCAACATGAGTCACTAATAGAGAATTTGCAGTGTACTTTGAATCGTATCCGGCACATTTATATATACATATATTTATATCATTGAAGAATATCATCCGCTTACAATAGTTTTTGTTCTCAGTATCGTCTTAATTATTATGGTGAAAAATATTAATTAACAACAACAATACTCATACTAACAGGAATTCTACGAGATACACTGAAGAACATTGTTAAACTTTCTTCAAATTGAGGAAAAACCTTCTTAAAAATGTTAAATTAAAAATTTAGATAAGTTCTCGCTATTGGCAAACATTTTTTGTACTTTTTTAATTTCCAGTTTACAAGAAATCGAAGAAGACTTAATTTTCAATTCAATCTTTTTTTCTTTGAGTGTAAAAAGTGACAGCGAAGTTAGAGCATCAAGCGCTCACTTAAGTTCGCACTTAAGTTCTCAAACTTTTCAGACAACTCCGAAGAAGAAGAAGAAACGCTCAGAACCAAGAACCCTGAAATTCAGCTGAATAATAATTTTAACGAATATCTTAAAATTAGTGCTAATTTAAGTGAAGTCTTTTGAAGTAGCATCAACAACAAACAAAGAATTGGTTGAATAATCAGTCGTTGTTGTTGTTTTTCGATTTTGTAAAATCGATTAAGTTTGAATTCATTAATTTCAATTCTATTCTGAGTCTGTTTTTCGTCGTTTGAATCTTAGATCTCCAAATCTTAGATTTCCCTATGTAAATAGTTACAATCGCTTACCTTAAATATTAAACTCAGTTTCAATGATCAGCTTTCTAACGTGAAATCTCACGTTTCTCGAGACGTAGTCAGTGTCCAGACACCCGATCGATCGATCACCCGAATCTAACCTTAAAAAATGTCGTTGTTCCGAGTTGTTTAATTCAGCTCGGAGCTAGCATCTGCTGCTTCAGCTTCAGCTGCAGTTTTGAGCTTCCAGCAAGACGCTTCGCTGTTATACGCAATCGTCTGGTCACGAGTAGTTAAATAATAGCACTGAGTTCTCAGTTCTGCTCGAACTAAATTGAAATTAAACTAAAAACCGATGAGATGACGGCAGAGACGTCTCGTTGCGGATGCGGGGACACAGGGACGGAATAACAATTGAAATGGGATCGAGTCCGTGTGCCGTGTCAAGACGACAGACAGGAGGCCCTCCCCCCACCACCACCCTCCACAAAACGGAAGCGGTAGGGGCGGGTGGGATGGTTGTGGAGGGTGAGAGGAGCGTAAAGTTGGTTGGGTGGCAGAATCTGCAGAGCGACAGATGAAAACAATCCGATTCCGAGTAGCAATCGGAATCAGTATCAGAATCGGAGCCAGAATCAGACCGTTAGATTTGCTCAGCGCTTCACCGAAGAAGAAGACGAGACGAGACGAGGAAATAAAAAGACGATGACTGGAAACGGAAAATATGCAGTTATAAGTGATGTTTTCAATGGTGGAAGAGGGCGATGGCAGGGATTATGAACGTCTGGTGTCTAGCTGTGCTCTGATCTGGGAGTGCTAGAGAGGTGGTGGGGAGGGAGAGTGGAAGGATGAATGGAATGGAGAAGGTTTCACTGAAAAGTTTTTCTAACTGTTTGTCTTTCTTGTTGTTTTGCTAATGTATTTTAAGGGCTCAAACTAAATGTTCTTAAGCACTCTAAGGGAGGGTGGGAAGAAGAGAGTGAGGGAGGGAGGAAGAGGTACGAGCAAAGTTAAATTAAATGAGTGAAGTTTAGTTTTGGTTTGAATGGAGTAGTAAGTCACATTCTGTTGTTATTGTTGTAGTTGTAATTGTTGGAAATTTGCGAAAAGTTAGATTTTACATTTTGTCTCTCTTCACCTCTATCTGTCTCCTTCTAATGAATGCACTCAACCGAGCGAAAAACGTTCCCGTGGGAACTGAAATTTTTTACTTTTTAACCCAAACTTCTTAGTCACCTCCCTAGTGGGGGGTGCGGGGTGGGGTGACAGTACAATAGTACTACGAAACTTAATTAAATGCTTTAAGTTGTATACTATATAATTTAACTTATAATATAAATCAATTAAAAAAACACAATAAATAAAAGAACGAAAAATAGTGAAAGAAACACCGAAACTTCATTATTTTCAATTTTTCTTTTTTATAGTGTCTCTGTTCTTTTTATTATAAGAATTTTGCAAACTTTAAATCAATACATTTAAGAAACTAATAAAAATAAAGAAAGAAACTATTTATTTCAACTAGTTAAAAAATAGAAAATAAAATCCAAATAATTAATTAAAATAATAAATAAAATAATAGTAATAATAAAAATCTGAATTAAAGTCAATTTGAAAAGCGAGAAAAGAGATTCGAAAGCGATTAAATTCGTACTTTTAACAAATTGTCTACATTTTTAAAAGCAACCCCAACCTGGTTCTGGTGGCAACTCGTTCCGTTTCATGTGGCAACCCCGCTCGATTTAATAATAGCCACTACGTTTAACGTATTTCCTGATGAAACAATAAGCAACAACATTGAACACGACCGATATGCTTAGCAGACCCAATAAGTCCACCCAATAAGTGTAGTCCTCCGTCCTCAAGGAGCTGCGTTCCAGGACCTCGCGACCGTTCTTGATACACGGATGGTCCATGTTCTCCGAGCATTCTACAAGAAATTAACAACAATACAATCTACAAGTGAGACAGGAAACTAAAACTGTTCACAAATCAATGGATCAAATTTTTCATCCATCCATTCATCCGTGTATCCCACTCACCAATATTATTCACGTCGATCCAGAAATTATACTTCATCGCTTCGTTGGCGTAGAAAAACAATGACGCATACTTCAGCAAGGGAATCGAGTCGACGTTGTAGTAGGCACCACCGAAAATTAGGAAGAACAAATCGAACGGGGCTGCACACTCCGAAGCCATGGTATCCGTTTCGAAGAGACTGGACAGGAAGAGTCCGTAAGCGGTTGCGGTCACAGCGGACAAGCTGAGCACCAGACCCATGCTCAGATACAGCATTAAACCGCGCTCGTAGAACATTAAACCGTAAACTACGGAAAAAAAAAGAAAACACTTGAAGAATGCCACCGGCACAAAAGCCAGCACCACCGCGACGTAGTAAGCCGATAAGCTGTAGATTCCTTCGCCCACCTCTCGTCGCATGATGGGCAAAGCGCTTGGAAAGACGTAGGTGACACCGTACGAAAAGGTGAATATTATCTCGCTGGTGAGCATGAAAATCGAACCGTCGATGTCCTGCACTGATTCCTGAGTCAAAGAAGTGACGCCTGAGTACATGACAGCCAAGGTGACTGAAGTGATCTAGCAGGAGATGAACGAGAGAGAGAGGGTAGGTTATTGACTAAACTTCATGGGTGATTTTTACCATAAAAATGCACAAGCCAATGAATCCACTTTTAAGCTTGCGACTGTCTTCTGTTATGAAACGGATGAGCAACAGGTACACCTGGTAGATCCAGCGGATCTTCTTGCTTTTGGGGAATTGGATTCGATTAGAAGTTATTCGATTTAGTTTCTTCTCTTTTTCTAAAGCTGCCCTTACAAAGTTTTCACATGCTGCAAATAGGTACCACTGTACGGCCTTGTCGCCAACCAACTTCCGGAGTAGAGACCATTCGTGTCGTTCTCATGCTTGCTCTTAATTAGCTCGCCGTCCCTTCTGTTGGTGTGACTGTCCGAAATGGTTTTCAGATAGAAATCCGCGGGATTGCAGTTGAGAGGCATCTCATATCCTAAACTGAGAGTCGTAGAAATTAAAGTGGATTTGGGTCTCTATTTGATCTCCTACAAATTGCACTCTCACCTGGTAAAGAACTGCAACGCGTTCTGGGTATTGCCCTGGTAGATAATGCGTCCGGCATCCATTAAAATGATGTGCGTGAAGAGCTCAAATATCTCGGAGCTCGGCTGGTGTATTGTGCACATGATGCTCTTCTTCATACGTCCGTTGGGACTGTTGTTGAGTACACTCAAACTGGGCAAATCCACCGTCCGCGAGCTCTGCGTCCAGAGGTCGCGTCCGTATCCATCCTCCTGCACGCGAATCACTTCCTCCATCTCAATCGAAGGCCCGCCGCTTTCGTCACTTGGCGTGGACCACGACGTAAACGAATCATTTGCGTACAACGAAGTCACCGAATTCTTTGCCACCCGCTGACGCGTACACAGGTGACGCAACGTCTTCACAACGGTATAGGCGCTGAAGCTATCTAATCCTGTCGTGGGCTCGTCACAGAACAAAAAAGGCGGATCGGTCAATAACTGCAAAAAGGCAACAAAATGAGGGGAGGAGAAAATACAAAAAATCGTTTGAGAAGCAAAATATAACCTTAACCTCAATCAATGCTAACCTCTTCGGCCAAACTCAAGCGCTTGCGTTCACCACCTGAGAGCTGCTGGATGCAAACCGCGGACGCGTCCCGCAAACCGACCGCCAACAAGAGATGTGAGACCCGCTGACGTTTCTCTGCTTTTGTGGTGTTGCGGTGCATTTTGAAATGGGACTGAAATAGATTGAAAGTGTGAACGAGCGAGAGTGAGGATCGAAAAGTGTGCCATCGCAGAAGTGTGCCAATCAATCAGACGCTTGCAAGTGTTAATCCAATTAACGGAACTCACCATGAAGTAAAGATGTTCAAATGCGGTAAAGGTTTTGACATTGATTTCGAACTGCGGCAAGAAACTGGAGATGCGAGTCATTTCATGTCGTTCCATGGCCACTCCATTGAGCACAATGTCGCCGGTGAGGTTGCCGCGTAGACGCTGCGACACCGCGGCCAACAGGGTGGTTTTCCCTGCTCCGCTGCAGCCGAGAATGGCAATGAGATCGCCCGTTTTTAAGCGACCAGAAACTGTGCAAAAAATGAACAAAAAACGGGGGAAAAACAGAATAAGAATAAAGGAAAAAATTAAAACCATCAAATGTATTTTCGAGGTTGTCACTTTATTGATACTTTAATGCAAATCCGTTTATAATCGCATCAAGGATTTTATACGCACCGTCCTTGAGTATGGGCAGCTCCTGCTTCCTTTGGCACTCCTGCCAAAAGCTGTAATTATTTTGCTCGCTCGCCGGAACAGAGTAGTTGAGGTTCTTCCACTCCAAGCAAAGTCCCACGGATGAGGCATCCATTTTATATTTAAATTTATTTATATATGTATATGTTTCAATATACAATATTATATACGGGTAAGTAATAAAATTATTTAAATTAGACAACTAAACGTTCTTTCAGAGTCTGCGATGTGAGCCTGAGTACAACGCGAGATGTTATGTTTAAGAATACGAATACGCTTTCGGTCACGTTTTTATGCATTCTCCAAAAGGTAATCTTATTTACACTTTAATTACCTTGTTTTATTTAAATCTTTCCTTTGTGGTTTTTTTTTATCTTATCTTTGAGTTTTTGATTTGAAATCTTTCTTTAAAATTAAGGTTTTCGTTGTCTTTCTTCCTTTCGTTTCCTTCCTTATCACAGTTTATCTAATTTTATCTCGGTTTATACCTATGTATGTACATTTTTATCGTATTTCTCTATGATCTGAGGTTAACTGATTAAGAATGAGCTGCGTGTTTTATTAGTTCAAGCATCGAACCTGTACTAACTTTTGTAGAGACTAGAACACTTCTAAAGATAACTAAACAGAGATCTTCTTTTTTCTACTAAGACTCCAGTCTTAGTTTAAACATTATTTTGTTGTGGTTTTTCTTTTGTGGCTTTTGTGGCTAGAATCGAATTTTACGGAATAGCTCTATGGACGGCAATAGAGAATTCCCCATGACTTAATGAGATAGTGAGTCTAAATCGCTTTTAAGTTGTCAATGGTCCAACTCGGTTGGCTCTTCATACTTGGGTATGATCACTATTATCACTGATCACTATTCAATTAGTAATATTTGATATCTTTCTACATCCTACCGACTGAACCCCACCCTCCATATTAATCTTTACCCTTCATTAAATTATTTTTCTTCATATTTAATCCAATTTATAATTTTTTTAAATTAATATTGTAGAAATTTGGAAAATCTTATTTTTTTTTAAATCTACGAGTGTAACAAGATTCCTTTTAATATATTTGATACTTGCTTCAATTTGATTTGTCATTTTCAGTGTTGTTGTGGTGGCAATGATGAAGATAATAAATATTACACCTTATTTTGTCTGCGGTTTATTTCATTGAAAGCAGTGGAACCTTATTTTCATTCATGAAATCAAGTTCGTTGCCGACCTTCGATTTTTTTAAGTCTCTAAAGCAAGTTCAAATGCAAAGAACTCCATTGCATCAATCTCTTCCTCTGAGCTTGATGTGTCCTGTCGGAATGTCTACAATTTTTCAGTTATTTTTTACCTCTCGAAAGAAGTTTTTTACTTTCGGCTGCGTCGGGATGTTCTCAGTGTAATTTAGTTTCTTTGGAGCTCTCCGTTCCTTTCCATACCCAGGCTGTTTGTCCAGCCCGCTAATTAAATACTTAAATATCTATTTGTATTCTTTTATAATTCGCCCTTTAGAAAAATATTTTTATTGACAAAAATAAAAATTAATCAACATTTTATTATAAGTAAATTTCTCTGCTGGTGAAACCATTTCTATATGCAATACAAATAAACAATCAAATCTTGATCATATTATATATCCTAAAATCTAATATTTTTTTTATATTTTTCTTTTATTGCAACACTTTCAATGGTTTTGTGTACACGTCGCGCACTATACTCAATGTTTTCGTTGAAATCTTTTCGTGTATATCATTAATGGACAGATTAGCATCGATTTCGTGCCAATAGTTTTTCTCCTCCTCACAAATACGATTGAAAACATTCGAAACTTTGCGTTGAAATTCTTTCTTTTCGTACCTATTATCGTGTAAGAAAAAACGAAATGAAGACATTTTATTTCCATTCTCATATATGTATGTATGAAAAACACCTCACCGACCTTTCTTCACCGTAGTTTCCACGATTCGCCAAAGTCTCTGTGCATGTTTTTAAAAAAAATACCGCATCAGGATGAATGAGACCCCTATCCGCTGCCATACACCAGCTGTAATCTAAGCCTAAAAGATAAGAATAAAAGAACAATTAAAAAGAACTAAAAGAACAATTAAACTTCTTCCCTCTCGCACTTCTGACCTTTGGCTACACTGTACGCAACGCCGGAGTAAGAATAACGATCAACTATCACTGTAGTGCCAGCTTCAAGGAGCTTCTTCATGTCCCTCTTGAACTCCCACCGATTCGCGGAAAACAGCAAATGTATGCATTCGTCAGAAAGGTCCTGTTTGTTTCTCAAATACGAGTTGATGACCTGGCCGATTTGTGAGTTTCGTTCCGGAAAATTCATATGCTTTGCACTGATTCCATGAGATTTTAGAAAGCTCACTGGAAATTTAATGCATTTAATCATTTGAATAGCGGATTGATAAAAATGTAGTACTATGTATTTACTTACTCAACATGCTACTCTGAGTGGATTTACCACAACGATCACATCCTTCGAACACAATTAATGCTCCTCGAGTTATAAGAGGGTTCGCTGTTGCCTGGAAATTGGAAAAATTTCATTAAATGTACACCAACCTATTTAGAAAGAAGCCTGAAATAAAATACCACCATGTAAATTAATGTTGATATGTTAGCTTACCGACGTCATGTCAAATTCCTGTATAGCAAACAACCAAGGTTTATAAAAAGAAGGTTACGCCACGCGCAGGTCCGTTATTTTTTTTCGTTTGACAGGGACGTCAAATGACGTCAATAAGTATTTGTATTGACATTTTCTTTCGAGGTGCCTGCACACCGATTATAGCAATAATTTTGGAAGTAAATGTTTGTGATTGAATAATACCAACAATGAAGTGCTCCGTGAATTTTTGAAATAATGTTAAAGGAAAAGTTAGTGGTAAGAGTTTCTTCAGCTTTCCATCATATGTTGGGTTATCAAAAATCTGGTCGGAGTTTTGCCAGCGAAAAAAAGAATTTAACACCAAACATGCAGGCATCTGTGAGGATCATTTTAATGTAAATTGCTTTGACAACGAGTTGCAAATTAATATGGGTAAGTAATTTTATTAGTTTTCTTTAACTTTTAATTTATATAACGTGAACAAAATTAGGTTATGCTAAACGTAAAGTGCTAAAACATGGGAGTATTCCAACGATAATCTCCAAACAAGTGGCATCAGAATAACGGGAACTTTGCGCAGAGGACGAAGACAAGGAAAATGCAATTGTTGACTTCGACATTACTGACAAACAATGCAAAAATGTTGGGACTGAGTTAAGACAGCCGCTTCAAAATGTACCAGCTAAACAAGCGAATACTTTACAAAAAAAAAAGTTAGTATATTTAGTTCTAAAATGTATACTTTAACTTATGATTATTTTGATATAAAATAGTGAACTCCTAAGGAAACACAACAGATTGTTACGAAGTGCCCTGAGAAATTCCTTAAAAGAAATTCGTAAATTGAAGGAAACATCTAGTAATGCCAAGACAAAACTTGAGTATTATTAAATTAAAATTTATTTAAAAATTCACATAGACAGAGCCAACCATGTGCCATGCAGCGCAAATATAAAGCGTTTATTTTTCCGCGCTCGAATGTTTATGAAAATAAGAAAATTAAACAAAGAAATAATTGAAAATACAATAAAAAGAAAAAGAAAATACAATAAAATAATAACCTAATTTCACAATCTTTTCATTTATTAAAATATTACTTCTTTTCAGAGAGTAAAATATAGTTTTGCGGGTTATCGTTTTTATAAGTCGATACACTATAAGTATACGTTTTTATGGGTTAATAATTTTACATAAATAGTTTACATTTTTACATAAATGAATACCAATAACATGTTATCTTGTTTAGTTTAAGAGATATACTCTTGTAATTTCCAAATTTCAAAGGCATGTAACTCTGAAAATATACGAGAACGACAAAAAGTGTTGCTTTTGCTGGAGTTGCCGCATAAAACTACGACAACAAAAAAGCAACAACAAAATTGGAGCTTTCGAGTAACATTAAACCTGTTCCAACTTTTCTTCATATGACTTTTCAAGTTTGGCATTTGTACCGTGTGTTGTGACCCTAGTGATTTTAGAAATACTTATAGACGTAGATGCGCAGAACGAGACCACTTTTCTTTGTTTACTGGCGTAACCTTCTATTCTATAAACCTTGACAAATAACAGCAGTTTGAACAGTTTTGGAATCGCAACATGTGTTGTTTTGGTTTATGCCTTGACTGAACTAAATATTCACAATAATGCGAACTCGTTATAAACTCCGTAAATTTACGAACGGAAACGAACGGAGTCGCCCGTGCGTTTGACGGAGTCGCCCGAGCTCTGATTGGTTGAATTATTCGAAAATTGTCTCCCTCGTTATTGTACTCTCAGCTAGTACTAAAAATTTGTAAAATAGAATAGCAGGGTTGTTTGTATTCTAGGGCATTGCCAGTCGAGAATTGAGAAAACGCAAAAACGAATATTGATGATGCAAGACTATTATCACTACCAACCGTGGTATTAGCAATAATGACACCAGTAAAATCGGTGATGTTCCCTCCTTTGAATCGCCGTTAAGTAGCAACAAACAAAACGAGTGGAGCTCAAACTCAATCGCAGAATTTCAAGATCAATCAACACCAGATATACCGCTCGAAAACAAAAAGGGCAAACAAACCAAAAGCTCGCAGCGCCTTAACACACCCGGAACGGTAACCAAATGGCGCAACAAGTCCGGAGCTCGTGGACGAACCTTATTGAATCACAATCGTGATCGTCACAATATTAAAGTTATGCCCAGTTACATGGTGAACCCAACGCAGGCCGTCGGTTCAAAGTTCGTTGTCGAGGTGAAGAGGCGCAAAGTGGTTGTCGATGCGAAAACTGCAATTTCGCCTCAATCCTTCAAGCGCCAACAAATTGAGACGGACGATTTGAAAAGTGATTCCGACTACAAGCTTCCTAGAAATCGTCAAGAATATGAGATAGCCAAACATTCAGCAGCCTTCGATTTGCTAACCAATTCGAATCGCTATAACAAAATCTCACCCAAGCTTAATGAACAATTTCGAAAGGCTTGCATAAACAAAAAATCCTCCACAGTTCCGAAATTCAAGAAGTTTTGCGATTTGACACCGCTTGAGCTCCTAGACAATGAACGATTGCCAGAAATACGAAATAATATTGGTAAATCTACCGACAAATAGTGTGTGGCGTTAGCTGAGCTGGTCGGGAGAAGTTAGAACTACATTACATTCTGAACGAAGAAGACAAAACTTAATTTTTAAATTTTAGCTTAATTTTGATCTCAGCAAATTATTCATTTAAAACTTAATAGTAGTAGAAACTTCAGGAGTGAAGTGATCACAAATTTTGTCTAATTTTGTCTGGACATGTCATTGCTTCTTACATGTACATGCCTTAAGTAAGATTTTTGTTGCGGCGTCTTTATTTATTTACTACTATAAAGAAAACAATGAATGTTGCTTATTATATAAAATTATATATTATTATACACAATAATTTACATTATTTACAATTTTAGAACAATTTATATTTGTATTGAAATTTGTCTAAGGAAAACATCTGCTATTGTTTATGTATTTATAATAAATTTTGGTGCCTTCAACACGATTCGGTTGGTAGGCACAAAAAATTGAGTGCTTGCAACCCAACAATTGCGGTGCACAAGAAAATTTGAGAGAGAGAGAGAGAAAAGCACCATAAATAAATCGGTTGCAAGCACACAAATTTGTTGCTACCAACATTTCCGACGGAGAAGGAACGACATGAAAATTGAATCTTTAGTCCGTACTGTATTCTGCACAGCGCGCGCCATCTACTGGTCAAATTTCGTACAAGAAAACTGCTGTAATTATTATTTCGAAATGCCAACTAAAACTATGGACATTTTAAATATTGCTGCGCCTTTGGAGTATCCAACATTAAAACAAAAATTAATTCAGCCCTGTAGAAGCCGAGATATAATTAACGATTATAACAGGCGTAAGAACCTAAAACTTTTGTAATTTTTAATAAAGGTTTGTCTGTTAAAAAGTTCTTTAAATAATCGACTTTTGAAATAAAAAATATATTTCGTCAGGAAATTTTTGGCTGCGGCGGCCATTCTTCCCTAAAAAATAAATTTTGATCATAAATCGCCCAAGTTTTTCATAAAAATTTTTAGAAACAATATCTATCTATATATATAAAATCCCTATGCGTTTTTGTTAGCAAAATATGTCCGGGACCTTTTTTGGGACTTCCACATCTCTTAGAAACCAGAAATTTTTCATAGATGGGCATCTAATGTCTAATAAAAAATTTCACAAATCCAAACGGCTTCGCCATTTTTTTGCAAAAAATCCGATTGGGAGGAAATTTGTATTTTTTTTCCTAGATTGTGCTGATTAATTTGTCAGATTTTATTATGAAAAATTTTGTAATTTAAAAATTTAATAATTTAAAAATTAAATAATTTAATAATTTTAAAGGGTAATTAAAGGGTAATATAGGGTAATTCTGCTTCGGTTAGGAAAAAAACCAACCGCATTAATTTATATAACTTTAGTAGCTTCGTTGAAACGTTACGCAACACAAGTGATCCGTTAATTTAATATAATCGTGTATCTTATTAAGTAACTAACTAAATATTATGCCTCATTTTATATTCACTTTATCAATTTATGGTAATGTCTGCGGATTCTGACATGCTAACAGACTACAATTTTTAATTTGGTTGTAATGTTAGAAGCTCATTGACTCTATGATATTTTGAAAGTTTTTAAAAAGTGATTATAATTTCAATTTCACTGATTGACAAATCATAAATATATGTTAAAAATAATTTCTCATACAGCCTTTCTCCCAATTCACTAAACCCACCAATTGTCACTTCTTCGCCACCCTGTTGCACTGTGTTTCAAATTTTTGCAATTGTAAATTGCGCCTAATTTTCACACGTCTGTCGCGGCTCTGTTTTCTTCCGAAAATTTGTGAAAGTATTTTGTAATTTGTGTGTGATATAAATTAGAAAATGGGACGTACAAGTCGCATCATTACGGACAGCGACTTGGAGAGTGTGATATCGACGTAAATATGGCGGTGGCGGGGTGCTAGTATGGGGGTGTATGGCTGCTAGTGGCGTTGGAAACTTGGGGATAATTGAAGAAGCTATGGACCATCGTACATACATCGATATATTGAAGAGAAATTTGAAGCTAAGTGCTAGAAAATGAAGCGTATATCAGTGATATTATTTTCAGCTAGATAATTATCCCAAAAACATGGCTCACAACACCAGGATGTACTTGGCGTACAATATTCCACATATGCTCAAAACACCACCACAGAGTCCTGATCTCAACCCCATTTAGTATATGTGGAATATGCTTGATAAAAGGATCAGGGCGCATCATATTAGCGCAAAGTCTCCACTAAATGATGTTCTTCAGGACGAATGGGTGAAAATCGAACCTCGCTTTGTACAGAAAGTTGTGGAATCGATGCTGGACCTTCTTAAAGCCCTTATTAAGAATATAGGCTAGCCCACAAAATATTAAAAAAAAAGTCCACAGTTTATAAGGATTTTTAGTTACTTTGTTTGTGAGTGTACGAAGACTTTATTGGAACTGATTCAGTGACTTTTTCGCGATTTTAGTTAATAACTTTTGGATTAATTGATGAAATTGGTTTATTTTTTTGTTAAATTGAAGGAAATGGTTTAATAAACAAAGCTGCATTAAATTTTTATTTAAATTCTTGCCACGCATTACCTTTTTTTATCAATGAAGTTGTGACGAAGTGCTGTACGAAGACTTTAGTGGAACACTGTAATTGAACACACATCCTCAGCGCCTTAAGCCTTAATTACAAGTTTTTCTCAGAGTTGATTGTGTTTTTGTGTGCATTATAATGGGAAGAGTTTCAAATATTGATAATTCTAAATTGGTTGCTTTTAACAAAGAAACAAATTTGTCAAAATGTGTCTTGTACTTTTAAAAGGATATATTTTAGGAAACATCAAAAGACATTATGAATGTGTTCATAGATATAATTTTGGAAGTGGTGAAACATCTACTAGTAAAAAAATTAGTAAGCGCGAAGATTGATTAACAATGGATAAAACAGTACAAATGAGTCCAGATGCAATAAATAAAAAAAATTATTATAAAAAAACCAGAAAAAAAAAATAACCGAAATCCAAATTTCAGGTAGTCATTAATTACTAGGTAGCGAACGTTCGCGAACGATTGATATTCAATCTTCGCGAGGTTTACAATTGCGATTTTGAGGGAACGTTCTTTCCTGGTTAAAAATTCTTCGCCAAAAACTCGTTTTAAACGAGCGCTCGTTAACAATATATTACCTGCGCTCGCGACGCAATTCAATACAATCGCTTTGTGCTCCGAGCATTAGATCGTTTGTGAGTGAGTGAAAGGGTTCTGCTCGCTATGTTCTTACGTTCGTTCGTGAAAACTCGAATTATGATTGTATTTTTGAAAAACGAAAAGTGAGTGCAATTGAATTTTAATCGTTTGTCACACCCTGATATAAACACACAGGAATTGTAAACTTGTAATAATTTGCAAAAAACCTTGATTTAATTAAAATGCTTACTACTTACAGAAAAAGCACTCGTGTACGTATGAAGAAGGCTGCGAAAAAACATACTCCACCGTAATTTGAATCGTCATCTGCGTCTGCACGAGCAGAAAGGAGCACTCAAAAAAATTGGTCCGTGCCAAATTAAAAATTGCGATGTGTCGTCGACCTGTCATTACCAATGATGGTTGCAACCGTTCATATGTGCACAAGAGAAGTTTATATAAACATGAGCGTGAATACCATGAACGGACTGTTCGTGTGAAATGCAAAAATTGTTCAAAAATGTTTACACGATCTGAAACTTTGAAAAGACATATCCGCGAGGTGCACGATAGGTCGACACATCATTGCGAAGTGGTCGCATGTGGTCGTCGCTTCGCTTGTGAAAGAAATCTCACTAGACATCAGCGTACGGCACACAACAAACACAACACACACAATCCACCCACAATCCGCGACAGATGTGGCGCCGGACCAAGAAGATTTGGAGGTGAAACAATTAATAGATGCAGCCGATTTGAATCGTCATCTGCGTCTGCACGAGCAGAAAGGGGCACTCAAAAAAATTGGTCCGTGCCAAATTAAAAATTGCGATGTGTCGTCGACCTGTCATTACCACTGCGCCAATGATTGGTAAATCCACGGGCCGAAAAGAAGCTTCTTGTCGCCACTACTAAAAAAAAAAAGGCTAAAGCGTCCAAAAGCCAGTGAACGATTTTCCACCGATCCACCGGAGTCATTCGAGACCGCTGTACCAGACCGGGATAATATCCAACAATCCAGGCTATGCAGATAAGTCCACGATGTCGTTGCGCTTTTACATATATAAAACTTATAAACATGTAGAGAATATTATCATAAATATTTAAAATTTTGAACTTATACGAATGGTAATCTTGAATACTTAAGTGAAGCCCGAAATGGAAAGTGAAATCCAATAATAATTATAATTTACATATGGGCTGATTAATCCAAATTGGCGATAACGCACAATGCAGAAGAAAGTAATAAATTAATAAAATTATCTGTGCCAAAAATAATAGAATATACTGTCCATTTGTAACATAATTGCAACCGTCATTAAAAGCGAATCAGGCATAAATTCATGATATTCGATTTTGTCGTGTATACTGTACATTATATTAGATTATATTATGTAAATTCTAAATAACATTATGCAATTCTGTTTCTATGTTATTTGTAGTGATGATGATTGTGTTTCTATGTTATTTGTAGTGATGATTAGAAAGCTCACTGAAAATTTAATCCATTTAATCATTTGAATAGTGTATTGGTAAGAATTATTTACTATGTATTTACTTACTCAACATGCTACTCTGAGTGGATTTGGAATTTGTACCTTTAAAGAGCCGATATTGGAATGACTTGAATATCTACCACCATAATCCTCTAAAGGGATACCCATTTGAGCTAATTCCCTTTTTGTTGCCTCCTGCAGAAAAATATAAAGGTATTATTATATAGTAAGCATTCAATATGTACTTCGATATAAATACTTATAAAAAATAAGGCGAACCATCTACTTTCACTGATGGTTTATAAAAAAAAAACATCGCAAAATTTCTACGAATATGCGTTATACGCGCACTTTTATGATGGTGTGTTTTCCCTATATAAAATGTATTTTTTTTCTTATGCGAATTACATTTTGTCGGTATAAGGCTCTGCTTGCTCGCGTCATTTGACTTATTTTATTGATTGGCAGTTAAGTTTACAGTGCGAGCATTGACATTTTTTATTGATTTGTAATCTTTCACTTAAAATTAAAATCTTTTGCATAAAAAAAAAATTAAAATCTTTTGCATAAAAAAAAAATTAAAAAAATTATTCAACAATGCCGCGGCGAAGACGTTCACAAATTGGCCTACGAACACGCCACAGCAGTCAAATACGTTTAAATAGATCTAATCAGGATGAAGAGGAGCGATTAGAAAGTAATGAATTAGCAAGGCAACGAATGGCACGATCAAGATCAAATCAAAATCAAGAACAAAGAGAAGAACGTATTGAAAGTGTGAGAGTTAGAAACAGAAGAGGTCGTGAACGTAACACTGAACGTGACAGGCAACAGGCTCTGCAATAATTTTTTTCCTTCTTGATGTTCTCACTTTAAAAAATTTATATTATTTTGCACTTCTTTTTCAGGAAAATGTCTATTCTTTCTAGAAAATTTAATTTTTAATACAAAGACGTAAGCGTATGTTATTGTGTTGTCCAGCAACGCGGGCAGGGTTACTCTAGTCTATATATATAAAATCCCTATGCGTTTCTGTTAGCAAAATATGTCCGGGACGTTTTTTTGGACTTCCACATCTCTTAGAATCCTGAAATTTTTCAAATTTCAAAAATCCAAACGGCTTCGCCATTTTTTTGCAAAAAATCGGATTGGGAGGAAATTTGTATTTTTTTTCCTAGATTGTGCTGATTAATTTGTCAGATTTTATTATGAAAAAATTTTACAATTTAAAAATTTAATAATTTAAAAATTTAATAATTTTTCATAATAATTTAATTTCATTGAATTTGTTTTGTTTGTGACTATTTTTTGCGGTGTTGGGTATAGTTGCTTAGAAAATGAACATTAGTATATCGGAAGGTGGGCGATATCATCTAAGGCTACTTCTATGACATGTGACAGGAGATATCAGAGGCATGCAAGAAGTTGGGTATCTTAGAAGACGATTCTGTTTGGGAAGCCACACTGGCTGGGAAGCCAGAGAATTGTTTGCTTTAATCTGAGTTTTCGGGTGCCTACTTGAGCCGCAGAAGACCTACCTGGAAAACACCCGGATCATTGTAGAACACATGCACACTGTGAAAATTTAGCCCTACGCGATGTCCGAGAAATTCTTATTTTACATGGTAAAAGTTGTACTGACTTCGGTATTAAAACTCCACCTCAAGACTTGCCTCATGATGCCGGAGCAGCACTTGATATAAAGAACCAAAAAGCAAGAGGTCAAGATATGGTCGAATGTTTAAACGATGAACAGGGTGTTGCTTTAATAGAGTTATAGATGCAATATACACATCTAGCAGATCATCAAAATGCTTTTTCCTAGATGCACCTGGGGGAAGTGGAAATCCTACCTATACAAAACCCTCTTGCGCGTGGTGCGAGGAAAGGCGATATAGCGTTACCTGTGCCTCCACGGGAATCGCGGTCAACTTTTTAAAAGGAAGTTGCACCTACCATTCCCAATTCAAACTGCCAGTCTCGCTGATGGAGACGACGGTTATCACAAAAAATGTTGCTTTTAAAGAAATATTCCCAAACAATATTTGAATCAAATTCAAACAATCGATATTAATTGCGATTAATTTTTTACTTTTCATGCTACAAAATAAATAAACCAAAAAAGTGTAAGGTAAGAAAGTCCAAAAGACCTCGCAATTTTTGTTACGAAATAAATAAAAAATAATAACTTCCTGGCGAAGTCAGGCTTATATACTAGTATGGAATAAAGAAATTCAAAAAGGAATATTTGTACGAAATTGCATTTGCCCAAAAGGAAATATAGGTCATATAAAAATGTTAAACACAAATGATACTACTGTTACTATACATAAAATTGAACTAGAGTCCGACCCATTAACAAATTATGATATTCTAACATCAAGAACAGTGAATAACACCGAAAGATTCAATAAGCTATTAGAAACGATGAAAATAGAAACAATTGACCCTGACGCATACAATTCACTAACTGAAATCCTACAAAACTACTGACATTTTTAATTTAGACAACGAAGTACACACTGTCAACTAATAACTTTTACACACAAAAAATTAACCAAAACGACACAAGTCCAACTTCAAATTTATTCAGGGGAAGATGCCCCCAAAAAATTTATAAAATATTTAGTTAGTGATATAAGATATAATTATTTAAGTGTAATTAGACCAATAAATTTTTGGTTTAATGAAGAGGTAAAACTCCAAAAAGACTCCAATTCTTGTCATATTTGCGAACAAGAATTGGGGGCTGATAGAGTGGCAGACCATTGCCATCTTACTGGAAAGTACAGGGGGCCGGCACATAACGAATGCAATTTAAAATTTCAAATTGCAAAGTTTGTGCCTGTATTTTTCCATAATTTTTCTGGTTATGACTGCCACCTCTTCATTAAAGAATTGAATTTATTTGAGGGTGATATTAATGTTATCCCCTTAAATAAGGAATTGTATGTATCCCTTTCCAAACGTATACAAGTAAGCGAAAAGAAAACAATCGAAATCAGATTCTTGGATTCTTTTCGGTTCATGGCATCGAGTTTGGATGCATTAGCGCAAAATTTGTCATCAAGTGATTTCAAAATAGCGCGGCAAATGTATCCAAACGATGATGAGTTTACATTACTAACAAGAAAAGGTGTATTAAAGTATGGCAACAGTTTAAAAGTCGAACACTTGAAGATTACATGCTGTTATATTTGAAAACAAATGTTTTAATCTTGACTGACGTTTTCGAAAATTTTAGAAAAGTGTGTAAAAAAATTTATAATCTTGATCCTTGCCAATATTACACAGCTCCAGGTTTATCGTGGGATGCAATGTTGAAAACAACAAAGATAAACCTGGAACTCTTCACTGATATTGACATGCACCTTTTTGTGCAAAAAAGTATTCGAGGCGGCATTGTCCAATGTAGCACAAGGCATTCCAAGGCAAAAAAAAAGTATATGATGGGGTACGATAAAAATAAACCATCTACATATTTAACTTATTTGGATGCCAATAATCTGTATGGATGGGCAATGTCGCAATATTTACCTTATGGGGGATTCGAATGGATGAAAAATATTGACCAATTCAACGTTTTTAAAATTCCATTCGATTCTCCCATCGGATACATACTTGAAGTAGATTTGGATTACCCACAGAATTTACATTATGTGCATAATGATTTACCATTTTGTGCTGAGAATAAAACTGTGGGTAATTCAAAATCTAAAAAGTTGATTACTGACTTAACCGCACAAAACTTAACATGTTATTCATTATAGAAATCTTCAGCAATGTATAGAAAATGGTATGTTGTTGAAGAAAGTATATAAAATATTGAAATTTAAGCAGTCTTGTTGGTTAAGTGAATATATCAATCTAAATACCCATCATCGCAGTTTAGCAAAGAATACTTTTGAAAAGAATTTTTTCAAACTGCTAAACAACGCGGTGTATGGAAAGACTATGGAAAATGTAGACAAGCGTGCAAATGCGGTGAAACTACACAATACACTAACTAATGAATTACCCCACTTCCAAAAATTTTTCTAAGCTTCTAGCCTAGCACTATTTCCCAGTAAGTATGTAAATATAGACAAGAGTATATATAAAAATAAGGTATACATAAGGTATACGATATATATGAGAATATGTTGAGAAATTAAAAACAAAACAAAAATGAAAAAACATTGACACAAAAAACACAAAAACAAACAAAAACCGAGAGTTGAACACATACTGACTGATGCGTTCACCTCTGTTTCATACCCATAAGTATGGGTGATGCAATTTTTATATAATTTTTATATAGGAGAGGGTCGCTATCAAAACCCGAAAAATGGCAAGTTTATCTATATTTAATAATACTATAATATAATAAAATAAATAATAATAATAATATAATACAGTATAATATAATATAAAATGGAAAAATGAAAAAATCAAAAACCACTTACCATTCCTCAGGAAGACAGCGACCGCACGCGCCGAGAGTTGAACACATACTGATGTGTTCACCTCAATTGCACACTTCAATTAATAAGAGTGATGCAATTTTCGAAATTTAGGGATGGGTCGATGTCAACCGGAGCAACGGCAAGTCAGTGGGGGAAGGGTATGAACAATTAAGGGGATAGGGGAGGGGGGAACGTGGAAATTTAAGGGGTTAGGGCTGTAATAAATAAACATTCAATACTAAATAATTTAATTTAATAAATTAATATAATAAATAATAAATAAGTTTTGTATATAGTAATTAGGGAAGGTTGACAGAGTTGGGATGTTATATAATGATACAGATCTAGATATTGAGCTAACACAGCCAATACTACAAAGTATGATGTTGCACGGCATCTGGCTCACCCAGCACTTAAACCATGCACAAACCTGACAGCGGAAAACCGGTCATTCAACATGTACATCAAGTCTACTTATGTTTTTATATACATATAAAAATATAAAATTATATAATGTGCTATTTAGCACATTATCATGCACAAACCTGACAGCGGAAAACCGGTCATTCAACATGAACATCAAGTCTACTTATGTTTTTATATACATATAAAATATATAAATTATATAATGTGCTATTTAGCACATTATCATGTACAAACCTGACAGCGGAAAACCGGTCATTCAACATGAACATCAAGTCTACTTATGTTTTTTATATACATATAAAATATATAAATTATATAATGTGCTATTTAGCACATTATCATGCACAAACCTGACAGCGAAAACCGGTCATTCAACATGAACATCAAGTCTACTACAGTGGTCACACAATTTATTCGTACACCCTTGCATTGCATACAAAATATGCAGTTTTTTACTTTAAGTATTTGCAATTAGTCCATTATTTCTCTTGGATCAATGTAAGAATGGTGTATTCTTTACGATCTGCCACAAAAAACAACCGTTATGTCTGCTCACACAGAAGAGTTCCATGAAAAACAAACAGAGATGGTAAAATATTGCAAAAAAATTATTCGTACACTCTCTTTTTATGATCCTGTTGCTGCAAATATAAAGGTAATTGACATCAGTGTTTTGACTAATTTTGTTGGAAATGAAGTATCATTGGTTTTTCTAAGCATTTTCTACCGATTCGGTTGGCAATTGGCAGCAATCACCACCAGCCGAAGACCAAAAATATTAACTCCGCGTGAGGAGCGTAAAATAATAACTTCCGTTGTGCAAAACCCGAAAATAACCGCCACGATACTATGTCAAGATATGCAAGAGTCTTTAAAAAAAAAAATAAGCACACAAACAATTCGTAATTGCCGGCATAATGCTGGTTATCGCAGCAGAGTGGCACGCCGTAAGCCATAGATATCTAATATTAACAAAAAGAAGAGATTAGAATTTGCCAAATGCTACGTAAA